>SJYC01132467.1:0-56828 GCA_006408675.1 Madoqua kirkii
TATTACATTTGATATTGCATCACTGATGCAATGGACATGAACTTGGGAAAACTCCAGGAGAAGGTGAGAGACGGGGAGGCCCAGTGTGCTGCAGTCCGTGAGGTCACAAAGAGTCAGACGTGACTGGGCGACTGAACACCAACAAATGTGATATTACCTACAGGTGGAATTTTAAAAAGCCAATCTTCGTACAAACAGAAAATAGAATGGTGGTTGCCAAGGGCCAGGGAGTCAGGGAAACAGGAAGATGTTAGTCAGACCGCATAATAATCTCTTAAAATGCAGATCAGATCAGGTAATTCAGATGTTTACAGCCTGCCTCTAGCTTCTGCAAGACTGGGATCCTGCTACCCTGGGGTCTTGAACTTGGAGTTTATCATCATGAGGATTTATTCTTCCAGCTACTTGGCTCCTGGTAGAATTGTTGTCAGGAGAGAAAAGAATTAAACATTGGAAAATATTCATTAGACAATCTGGATATACACTAGATATGTTAATACCAAACCTTCTGATGATTCTTTGTATTCTATATTTATTATAGGATGCTACCCTCAAATGAGAAAGAAAGAAGTTGAGACAGAATTGAGTAACGTGGCTACTGAATAGTACATCTCACTAGCCTCTAAAAATTTCCAGTCTGGAAACCATAACTTGGGTGTATTATATGAGTACCTGGAGGAACATCATTTTAACACAGCACCTTGAGAGAACTGCTCACAAAAGAGCAGTGTGTGTGTACAAAGAGAAAGAGAGGAAGAGAGGAGGAGGAAGACAGAGAGAGCACCGGGATGGGGTGGGAAGAATGATTTCTCCCAATCTGCAACTGCACACACATACACACAAACTTGGATATATATTTCAGATATACCTGTCTTGAAATAACCTTTCTAAAGATTCTTTCAAAGGCACCGAGAAGCGGAAGTTGTTTCTCTAATTCAAAAATGATTTGTCACTCTGTTGCTGGACCTTGTTTGATTTCCTCACTGGGGAAATTAACTTAATGGCTGTTTACACTTCTGCATGACATTGTCTTTGTGTCCTAAGGTCCCAGAAAGCACTGTGGCAGCAGAGTCAGTGGGCTTACCTCCGTTTATGTAGCAGATTCTACTACTGTTAGATGCTTGTGAAGGGCAAAAACAAGCATTGCTTAACACAGCTTCATAGCACTTCCCTGATTAACCAGGGATAAATAAGGCTGTATCTTATAGCCTGACAGATAGCCAACAAGCCCAAGTCCTCCCGTGAGATTTTGTTGCAGTTGTTGTTCAGTCACTAGGTCATGTCTGACTCTTTGCGACCCCAGGGACCATAGCCTGTCATGCTTCTCTGTCCATGGGATTTCCCAGGCAAAAATAATGAGCTTTCGAAAGCATGAAAATAAGTCAGCAAATAATGGGCTCTAACGCACGAGACATTTTTGAACCTTGCATAGATACACTTGAGCATCTTCACCCACATGATTTTCCTATATTATCAGGGGTGAATATTTTCCCTCCCAACCTCTCTGTGAGAATATGCTACATTTTTAAAGGTCAAATGCAAAACTGTTCACCTTGATAGCAGCCCTAGCAAGTTCAGAATTGCGCCTCCTGTAATGGGTAGGGGAAATGTATACAGTCTTCCTATATAAGAACAGGTTTCCCGGCTGCCCCAAAGGAGAGCATTCTTTGAAACCTTTCTTAAGCTGAAATGCCACCAAGTAAAGAAGCAATTATGTTAGGACACAAATAAATGGAGACAAAGCACAGATGCTTACCCTGCTCAAAGCTGTGGTGCTGTCGACTAAAAATACTAGTCGCAACCTGAAAATAGAGAGCTGTTTCATTTGGTGGGAGTGTTAAGGACTCCGAGCCCAGGAGACAGCATCCCTGGTAACCCTGAGAGACTGCTCTGAGGAGGCGGGAGAGGGAGTCAGGCCATATACAAGTTTGTAACAAAGGGGCAGGCAGTCTGAACATAAAAAATTACTATTAAGTAGGGAAAACCGGGCTTCCCAGGTAGCGCAGATGGTAAAGAATCTGCCTGCAATGCGGGAAGATGGATGGGGCTCCATCCCTGATTTGGGAAGATGCCCTGGAGATGGGCATGGCAAGCCACTGCAGTATTCTGGCCTGGAGAATCCCATGGACAGAGGAGCCTGGCAGGGTACAATCCGTGGGTCGCAAAGAGTCAGACACAACTTAGTGGCTAACACACACTCACACACAAGGAAAACCATGTATCAAATGAAGGAATTTCGTGTTCTTCTGTGTGGGACGATGCCAGCCTCTGAATGCATTCCTTTCCCACGCACCTCAGCTATCTGGGCTGCACCCCCTTTCTCGACTGCGTGCATCCTAGCTCCTTGTTCACCTGCAGATGTGGAGGATGGCTGCTGCGCATTTCCCCTCCACCCGCTCCTCGGCAGCCACCATGGAGGGTGGAGGCCGCTGCTGGATCGCAGGCATTGTGTTCCCTCCGGGGAGCCCTCATTCACATTTGGAGTTGCAGACAGCTGGAATCACAGGCAGCTGGGACATTTCTCGCCCACCCACCGATATGGCAGGAAATGTTCACTTCTCAGCATCTTGAGGCTGAGATGCAGGATGCTGTGCCCAAAGAAGGGGCCCGGTGGTACCACTCCGGCTTCTCCAGATTCACGATGGCTCTACAACTGCTCCCTGCCAGACAAATGCTGAAAGGTTTGGATTCAGCTGGTGAGAACATGTACTAACGTGGGTCTTGCATAAAAGCTAAGTGGGGTGTAACAAAATGTTTAAGTCTTACTTTGAAAAACCTCTTTAGTTTTTCTCTTTAAGTAACTCTCCCATCTGCCTGTCACAAATAATAACAGCAAGGAATTACAAGGAGTTTTGACATCTAAAGAAAACTCTGTCATACAGCCTGTTCATTTTTTTTTAAATAAATGTCTCTTAAATGATAAAGCTGAAATGAAATTCAGGTCTTTTTATTCTAAGTCCCATGCTCCTCACAATGGAGGTTGCCAACATAAATTTATGTAGATAAAGTCAATGTTTCCAACCTAGCCTTTGATATGAAAGCACAAAAAAGATCTAAGCCTAAATATCATGTATTCTATTTGAAACTAAAATATCCAAGTTATGATACAAAGCAGCAACTTTTTCCACACTTTAAAATGAAGACTTCTTTAAGATTTGCTGCTTATTTGCTCTGAGCCAGACTCCCAGCCATATGGATTAAATATCCAAGCAACCACTCAGGAAAAAACACCCCAGGCACCATTAATCTGAACAAAGGCTGGGGCCACCATTTGATAAACCACTGATTGCAGAACACCATTTGTTCTTTGTTTTGGTTTGTTTTATGAGAAGAGGGTAGGCTGGAAAGAGGATTGTTTCTTGTAAACTGAGAAACTGATAGGAAAAAATCTTTTTTCCTATAAATTTAGAAGACAGTATATTTGAACTGATTCTAGATCTTGTGGCAATAGTGTTGGAGTAGTGTTTTTATTATGTTTTTAGACTTATTTACAAGAGATGGAGTAAAAGAGATGCTTATACAAAGAAAGCAGAGAATCATCATTTACAGATGCTGCCAAACATGCCACAAAGTAATACCCATAATTAACATTTTCATAGCAATTTAGGGCTTACAGAGATGCATTTATTCACCCAATAGTGTCTCACTGGATGATATAATTTAGGGAAAATGGCCACTACTACTTTACAATGAGAAACCTACTTTACGGCTTCTGAGAGAAGCTCCGTAAGGAATGGAGGCAGGTTTGCAACTCAGAGCTTCGAATCTGATTCTGGCCCACTCTTTCTTGCCACAGATCACAGCTGCTGTCTCTGTCTATTCAAAGACACTGAAAGAGACCAATAGTTACTGGACCTCAGTTTTGAAAGTCCCAGTGTGCGGGCTTCCCCGGTGGCTCTGCCTGCAGTGTGGGAAACCCAGGTTCGATCCCCGGGTCGAGAAGATCCCCTGGAGAAGGAAATGGCAACCCATTCCATATTCTTGCCTAGAGAATCCCATGGACAGAGGAGCCTGGCAGGCTACAGTCCATGGGGTCACAAAGAGTCAGACACGACTGACTAACACTTTCACTTTACTTCCAATGTGTCCTGGTACTACCACACCCTGCCAGTTTTTTCAGTGACCTTTTTGGTGGGTTGTGTGTGTCAATGAAAGAAATGCCGCTGCCATATTAGTAACATCGGATGTGGCAGTCATCAAGCCATCATATTCCAGCGGTGCCAGCAGTGAGCCCTGAGGGGACTCGGCATGGAAACTTAGCGCCCACCATCAAACCAGACCCTGCAGCCACCCCCTGACGTGCCCCTGAGGAAACTCCAGACGAGAAAGAACAGAGCAGTGGCCCCAGAGAGCTGAGAGGTGCATAGGGAAGCAACAACTTCAGCGAGCCCAGACTTTTCCATCTTTCCATACAGAGAAAAACACAAAATTCCCCTACTTGAGATGTCTGGTTTTCTCTAACAGTAATCTTTTCATATTCTGACTACCTGGTCTTTGTTGCAAAAACCCCTATGCATCCTGGCTCCTTCCATGCCTCTTTGAAGTAGTCTCTCAGAGCTATCTGCAATGCTAGACTCTGGGCTTGAGTCCTTACTTTGTCTGCCAAGCAGCATATAATTCTTAACTTTTAGGTTGTGCATCTTTGACAGGCAGTATCCTCAAACAGTGTTCCCCCAGTCAAAAAGACGTGCTGAGGGGCAGTAAGAAAAAGACCCCAAGGTTCTATTTTTTCCTAAAATCTCCCTTTCTTTACCTAATCTCATATGGAAGAGCCTGAAAATTCAGCTCATGTGCATAACTACAAGAAAAATTAAAGCCTTAGGTGTGAGTAAATTTAAGAAAAGTAAAGCCTTTGACTGTGTGGATCACAATGAACTGTGGAAATTTCTGAAAGTGATGGGAATACCAGAGCACCTGACCTGCCTCTTGAGAAACCTATATGCAGGTCAGGAAGCAACAGTTAGAACTGGACATGGAACAACAGGCTGGTTCCAAAGAGGAAAAGGAGTACATCAAGGCTGTATATTGTCACTCCTTGGAAGACAAGTTATGACCAACCTAGATAGTATATTCAAAAGCAGAGACATTACTTTGCCAACAAAGGTCCATCTAGTCAAGGCTATGGTTTTTCCTGTGGTCATGTATGGATGTGAGAGTTGGACTGTGAAGAAAGCTGAGCACTGAAGAATTGATGCTTTTGAACTGTGATGTTGGAGAAGACTCTTGAGAGTCCCTTGGACTGCAAGGAGATCCAACCAGTCCATTCTGAAGGAGATCAGCCCTGGGATTGCTTTGGAAGGAATGATGCTAAAGCTGAAACTCTAGTACTTTGGCCACCTCATGCGAAGAGCTGACTCACTGGAAAAGACTCTGATGCTGGGAGGGATTGGGGCAGGAGGAGAAGGGGATGACAGAGGATGAGATGGCTGGATGGCATCACTGACTCGATGGACATGAGTCTGAGCAAACTCCAGGGGTAGCTGATGGACAGGGAGGCCTGGCATGCTGTGATTCATGGGGTTGCAGAATCGGACATAACTGAGAGACTGAATTGAACTGATATCTATTTCATCTCTTCATTTGTACCTCTCATAGAACGGTTCCGCTGACTGCAATTGTATCTGTGTTTACCCAGGCTCCAAGAAGAAATAGAATGAATCTGTTATGTGAAGACAGCATGAATTGAGAATGATCATGTAAGGATCAGACTCTAGCCATCTCAAGCATATACGCTGAGGCTGTTTCTAGCCAGAATTTCTTTTTAAATTAATTTAATTGGAGAATAATTGCTTTATGATAATCTGGTTGTTTTTGCCATGGGTCAACATGAATTGGCCACAAGCTATAGCTGTGAATGGCCCTCTAACATCCCTCCCACCCCACCCCTCTGGGTTGCCCTGGAGGATGAGCTTTGGGTGCCCTGCTTCACGTACTGAACTTGCACTGGTCATCTGTTTTACACATGGTAATGTACCTGTTTCAATGCTGTTCTCTCAAATCACCCCACCCTCGCCTTCTCCCACTGAGTCCAAAACTCTGTTCTTTACATCCATGTCTCCTTTGATACCTGCATGTAGGATCGTGGTACCGTCTTTCTAAATTTCATATATATGCGTTAATATACAGGATGTGTCTCTTTCTGACTTACTTCACTCTGTATAATAGGCTCCAGGTTCATCCACCTCATTAGAACAGACTCAAATGCATTCCTTTTTATAGCTGAGTAATATTCCATTGTGTATATGTACCACAACTTCCTTTTCCATTCATCTGCCAATGGATATCTAGGTTGCTTCCATGTCCTAGCTATTCTAAATAACTAGCTAAATTTTCAATAATTGTATAATAATTTCACAGACTTCCCCCATTTCCCAAGCTTTACATCACTTCTTGCCGTCTTATGACTCAGGATGTAACCACAAATAAAACAATAAAGTTTTGATCAACTAAAATTAGTAGCTTGGAAAAAAAAAACTGAATGAACTTTCTCACAATCCAAAGCTTGATTCCAATATTTTTTCCTTAAGTTTTAATAGTTGCTGCTGCTGCTGCTGCTAAATGGCTTCAGTCATGTCCATCTCTGTGTGACCTCAGAGACAGCAGCCTACCAGGCTCCCCTGTCCCTGGGATTCTCCAAGCAAGAACACTGCATTTCCTTCTCCAATGCATGAAAGTAAAAAGTGAAAGTGAAGTTGCTCGGTGTGTCCGACTCTTCGTGACCCCATGGACTGCAGCCCACCAGGCTCCTCCATCCATGGGACTTTCCAGGCAAGAGTACCGGAGTGGGTTGCCATTGCCTTCTCCGTTTAATAGTTATGGTTTTCACATAATTCAAGTCTGAATGAAAAGAAATCAATCATGTTATCCTTGGTAGCTTCTCACCATCATCCATCTATTCCCAAAATTAAATTCAAATAAAGCTTATTCAAAGTATTTATTTTTAAAAAATCATCCCAGGCTAAAGAAATCAGAGTTAGAAATACCTTCTAGCCCTCTTGTTTTCAGGGTATAGGTAGGACCGCCAGTACACGGACTGGACTGAAGGCAGGCTCAATGACAAAATGGCTGCAATATGGGTGTGGCTCTGGGTGTGCACACGTGTGTGTCCTGTGCTCAGTCATGTCTGACTTTTTGTGACCCCCCTGGACTGTAGCCCGCCAGACTCCTCTGTCCATGGAACTTCCTAGTCAAGAATACTGGAGTAGGTTGCCATTTCCAATGACTGGGGGTCTTCCTGACCCCGGGATCAAACCCACGCTTCCTCTGTCTCCTGCACTGCAGGTGGATTCTTTAACACTGAGTCACCTGGGAAGCAATATAGATGCCACCCTCTATTCTTCAAATTCACCACTCTTATTAATAACACACTTAATGCAGGGAAATAGGAAAGCAAAAAAGCAATACGAACTTCACCCAGAGGTATGATCTGCCTCTGCAAGAAAGCAAGAGATTAATTTACTACTCAGCCAAAAAAATGTGATTATTTCTTTTCTCCCTCTTTCTCTCTTTCACTACCCTTTGCTGTCTAAAAGAACTCTAGCAAGATTTAAGCATCATCAGACTTTAATTTGTACCTTTATAATTGAAAATTAAATTGCAAAACAACCTTCCCCCTCTGTCACTATAGCAAATGTTTAAAATTTGTTCTTTAAAACATTCTTTTGAAATTATGTTTTCTTCCAATGTGATTTGTTGCAATCTCTCTAAGTGAGAAAATCCATGCATCAGTTCCTTTCCCTGTCTGCCTTTTGGGAAATATCTTTGCTAATAGAAATACTCAAAACAACCTTGGTTTCTAGCAGTATCTGCTGGCCAGTGAAGGCTACCTTTGACCTCGATCTCCAGGAAAGGAAGATTCAATGAGCTTGAATTGATTTTAATGGGAATAATATAAAACCCCCAGAGATGTGGACAAGTATGTTGCTGGAAGATCTAGGAGATCTATTCAAGTCAGGCCAAATTCAAATATATGTTCATTTTATACTATCATACTCTGACTTTTAATTTGAACATAAAAACCAAAGTTCAATTCTTACTCAAATTAAAGGTAAATATTTATGACTAACTAACATTTCTCAGTGAACCACATTTTGATGTATGAAGTCAAGCAGGAATAGAAATCTTCACAAAAATCCATATGATTGGGCTACTTATTTTCAATCCCCATATATTAATAATGATTTACTGTGCTGAGCAGATCTACTGATCAAATCATCCAAACTTCATATAAATGTATCTAAGTCGCAAATAAGATTTCTCAAAGAATTACAAGGGAGGTAGGGAAACAAGTGTGATACACAGGAAACAATCAGGTAACAATAATACTGGCCTATATAATCAGCTGCAGTCCAAAGACTATAAGTGACGAGAAGTGTGGAAAGTAAACTATCAAAGGTTTTATGGAGGTGGGAGAAATACAATACATGAGAAGATTATCAAGCTTCGAGTAAGTAGAAGGTCACAGAAGAAGGAGACAAGAGAGCATGTACTGGGGTTACTAACCAAAGCTATGATCCTTTTTTCCTTATATTGCACTGACTCTAAAACAAGACTGAAAATTTCTGAAATCTTTCTTTCACATATTAATGTCTCAGAAACAAGGGTGCCAATTACAGTCGCTAGCATGCCGCAGTCTGATGGGCCTTGATTTTCTATCGTGATGGCACCATCATGCTCCTCGGTGGTTTCGTTCCTCAGTTGATGATATGTTATATTCAAAGACACAGAAAATGTATAATCATCTTACAGCTTGAATTACAGAAGCAGAGAAGACTGGACTGATCTTTTAAAAACCAGGAGACCTGAAATTAAATTGCAAAACAACCTTCCCCCTCTGTCACTATAGCAAATGTTTAAAATTTGTTCTTTAAAACATTCTTTTGAAATTATGTTTTCTTCCAATGTGATTTGTTGCAATCTCTCTAAGTGAGAAAATCCATGCATCAGTTCCTTTCCCTGTCTGCCTTTTGGGAAATATCTTTGCTAATAGAAATACTCAAAACAACCTTGGTTTCTAGCAGTATCTGCTGGCCAGTGAAGGCTACCTTTGACCTCGATCTCCAGGAAAGGAAGATTCAATGAGCTTGAATTGATTTTAATGGGAATAATATAAAACCCCCAGAGATGTGGACAAGTATGTTGCTGGAAGATCTAGGAGATCTATTCAAGTCAGGCCAAATTCAAATATATGTTCATTTTATACTATCATACTCTGACTTTTAATTTGAACATAAAAACCAAAGTTCAATTCTTACTCAAATTAAAGGTAAATATTTATGACTAACTAACATTTCTCAGTGAACCACATTTTGATGTATGAAGTCAAGCAGGAATAGAAATCTTCACAAAAATCCATATGATTGGGCTACTTATTTTCAATCCCCATATATTAATAATGATTTACTGTGCTGAGCAGATCTACTGATCAAATCATCCAAACTTCATATAAATGTATCTAAGTCGCAAATAAGATTTCTCAAAGAATTACAAGGGAGGTAGGGAAACAAGTGTGATACACAGGAAACAATCAGGTAACAATAATACTGGCCTATATAATCAGCTGCAGTCCAAGACTATAAGTGACGAGAAGAGTGGAAAGTAAACTATCAAAGGTTTTATGGAGGTGGGAGAAATACAATACATGAGAAGATTATCAAGCTTCGAGTAAGTAGAAGGTCACAGAAGAAGGAGACAAGAGAGCATGTACTGGGGTTACTAACCAAAGCTATGATCCTTTTTTCCTTATATTGCACTGACTCTAAAACAAGACTGAAAATTTCTGAAATCTTTCTTTCACATATTAATGTCTCAGAAACAAGGGTGCCAATTACAGTCGCTAGCATGCCGCAGTCTGATGGGCCTTGATTTTCTATCGTGATGGCACCATCATGCTCCTCGGTGGTTTCGTTCCTCAGTTGATGATATGTTATATTCAAAGACACAGAAAATGTATAATCATCTTACAGCTTGAATTACAGAAGCAGAGAAGACTGGACTGATCTTTTAAAAACCAGGAGACCTGGGTTCCATCCCTGGGGTAGGAGGATGCCCTGGAGCAGGGCATGGCAACCCACTCCAGTACTCTTGCCTGGAGAATCCCGTGGACAGAGGCACCTGGCCAGCTACATTCCATGGAGCTGCAAACAGTCAGACGCGACTGAGTGATTAACACACACACACACAGAGAGAATTCCATGGACAGAAGAGCCTGGCTAGCTACCTCCCAAGGAGTTGCCAACAGACATGACTGAGTCGTGTGTGTGTAACACATACACACACCCCTACATGAGCCTGGTTTGTGATTTACTTTACATTCTATTATTTTCAGATGATTTTGCCCTCCAGAACAAGAAGGAATGTACCAGTTCCCAGCTTATTGCCTCCTAGTTCCAAATCCACTCTTGTGATCCTGAAAGCTCTCCCTCGCCATCTGACATGACTTTGATCTCCATCCGCACAGAATGTCGGAGGGACCCTGGAGGGGGAAGGGTTTCTCCTCCTGGCTCTGGTGTGCTTTCCTTTTCCTGCTCCTCCTGCACTGGGCTGGAGGTCAGGAAAGCCAGGGAAAACCCCTAGAGAAGTTCCAAAGGACTTCAACAGGGCCCCCGGCTGCTTTCTGAAGTGAGTTCCACGAGTGTCCTAGTGTCTTCCTAGTGACGGTTTTTTTACCATGGGCTCCCTGGAGAATTCAATACCATCCCCCTTCCTTGGGAAGCTTCCTGATGAATGTCCCCAGCATCTCAGCAGACAGTTCTCTTATTTAGGATTAAAACAGATCTCATATACTAAGAGAGAAAACCAGATTGACTTATGCATCAGCTTTCTCACGGAAGACCCATCAACAAGGGCAAAATTAGAAGTGTGTGGTTGGGTTGGGGAAGAAGTAAAATGGGTTGATTGTGGGAGGGGGAGAAATTAATGAAGAGATAGCTGTATGTGTCTGACTGTCAAGGTGTTTATAACTGATAGTAAACTCCCTCTGGGTGGTTTCTTTCAATTTCTGTTTTAGGAGATGAACCTCATTATCAGAATGGTTTACATCTTTTTACTCTTGATTTCTAGACAGAAATCATCCTGATACATTCAGGTACAACAAAAAAGATCCTTCCACAACTAGGAAGTTTTTTTTCAGCCTGAGAGTTAATGTTGGAGATACAAAACAGATGTCTAACAGTTGATTTAATGTTCATTTTTCTCAACCAGATGCCTTAGTATCTCATACACACTTCCAAACTATTTTGGTACATTTCCTTGTACAGTTTGGCATTTGACATTTTAACACTAAGTACAATAAATGTTAAAATAAGAATTATTTTCACTTCTAATTCAAAAATGTAATGAGCAAATTCATGACTTTAAAGAGAAGTAAAGGGTCAGCTCAGGTGAGTTACCATCCAAACCTCATTTTTTAAAAATCACTTTGTATTCTATGCAGATTTCAATTGTTCTTTGTATTTGCAGATCAGAATGTAAGATATTCAAACTTCAGCTGAAGGACTTTATAAGGCATTCTATAGTAGTAGCTTACTTTCATAAAACCGCTTCTTATTTATCAATTTTAAAATAGTATACATTAAGTCTAAAGGTTAAAAATTCTTAGTTTATCTCTGAACATGAAAACTCTTAGCTTTAAAAATAAAATTGCATTCTACTCATATTATCCTCCTTCAAACTGATAGTTCAGTCATTTATCATCTGTGTCTGACACTTTTTTTTCCATTTCCAAATATATTTTTTGGTCAATGGAACTTCTGTCAGCATATTATCTCTGGGCCTTCCATACCATTATTCTCTTTTCTCCCCCTTTATTTCTTAAGAATAAAAGATACAGGAAGTTTAAAAAGACACATGTGAGCTTGAACAAAAGGGTCATTCACATTGAACAAGAAGAAAAAACACTTCATTCAGATACACTAAGGTAAACTTAGACTGGTTATTTTATCCATTCTCATGGAATCATTTTCAGCCCAGAGCCAAGGACAGGAGCAGACGCTCTTGCTGTGATTTTATTGTTTTAGTGTGTTTTGAATGAACCAAAGCGGGAAATACAGGCTTGTCTTCCCAAACTGCGGCCATCAGAGAGAAAATTCAAAACCCAGAAATTCATTTTATACATACACTGACACACACCCCATTTTCTGCATATATTCACAAGCTTAGTCACATATATAATTCCCTTTAGATCTGTGCTATATAGTCAATTCCACCAATACCATGAGTACAGGCCTTGTCAATGCTCTCAAAAAAACATATGAGGACATAGCATCTGCTTCCACGACTTTCTCGAAGGAGAACAAAGCTGGTAATTCTCCGAATGTGAGATACGCAAAGAACACATCCGACCATCTGCTGCACTTGTTAATGGATGTGTTTGCCATCACAGGACGTGACACTGTGAGGGAACCATGGGGAGTACCTAATTCTTCTGTTCAAAGATAAGAAAATTAAAGGGAAATGAGGGTGGATGACTTTCCCAACGTCTCCCCAGGAAGCCAGTAGTGGCCAGGCCAAGCGCAGAGGACCTCTAACCCAGGGCTCTGTATACAGCGATATCCTTGTCTAACTAGGGCTCCCCTAGAGGCTCATATGGTAAAGAATCTGCCTGCAATGCAGGAGACCCAGGTTCAGTCCCTGGGTTGGGAAGATTTCCTGAAGAAGGGAATAGCTACCCACTCCAGTAAAACTATGTCCTATTTTCCTTTCTTGAGTAATGCTAAAATCATTTCAAAATTTCCTCCTCCCCTCCAAAACCAATCCTCAAAAATATTTTGGTGTAAATATTATTTGGATTTATCATTATCACCAATAAAGTAGTGCTGAAGCGTACTCATACTTGTCGATTGATTAGGAGGAAAAAGGAAACATCATCAATGACTTCTGAGAGTAAAGGAATGTGAGTGAGGGCAGGTTGAAATTCACAGATGCAGCCTTTCTAGCAAGTCCCAGGCCACAGACACTGGACCAGCCTGCCTAATGGAGTAGAAATCCCATTATTCTTGTCTAATTTGAGATATTTAGTCCATGTCACAGTCAGAATACTTTGTTATGGACAGAGAAATTCATAGGAATCAGGAGGGACATTAGGCAGCGTTGTGTGAATTATATAGCTCTGCACCCTTGAGCAATTAGAAAAGGATGTATACTATCTGTACTCAAATATAACTAAAATAAGGCAGAATAGGGTCAGGTCCTAAGCACATTTCACTTACAGATGACTTTAAAAAGACCTTCCCTCCCACTACCAACACACCCACCCACAGAACCGCACTAATTTAATCTCAACAGTAACAAACAAATCTGTTAATGCATATTAATGTTAGAGCCTGAACAATGAGACAAATTGAATACACCCAGAAAGCAAGTAGGAACATTTTAGAATTCCCACCAGTACCTAATTCACTAGCGGAGATTTGGCAATGACTTCAGAGCATACTTGCAGGCATCCCAAAATTCTGCTACGCTATGGGCCTTCCTTTAGCTCATCCCCTTAGCCTAGCTCAGTGTGAGTCAAATATTAGTACATATAAAAACTACGTGCTATGCAACTCTGGCCAGAAGCAATTTTGCCTTGCACCTTAGAATCTGAATTCTCTGTTTCAAGCACAATGCTCTCCATCATCTGTGCAGATGGAGCCAGGGCTGGAAACGTGGAGCCGTAACGTGGAGCCGTGACATGGAAACCTTAATGTCCAGATTTTGTCCATAGTGTTGGGGGACTAGGATTCCTGAGCAAGCAAATGAATGGAGGGCTACCAGTTTCCCAGTCATCTCAGTGGTTTCTGGGTATGAGGCAAACCCGTGCTAGACTGGGATGGCTGTAAAGATGCCGAAGAAGATCCTAATATCCACTGGATATGAAAGGACTAGTTTCTAAAAGCAAAGTCTTCTTGTATCTTAACTCTCTCAATTCAAGTTCAATGCCTACCCACTTCCAGCTGTGTGATCACAAACATTTACTTAACGTCCCCATGATGATTAATTCACTGTATCAACGAGGCATCCAGACACTTGGTCAAACATTATTCTGAGCATCTCTGGGAATGTTTTTGGATGAAATTACTGGTATCTTCCCAAAGCTGGTACTATATGTATATCACAAATTTTGGGAACTTACTCCTCTGGGGCTTTGATTTCCCAAACTAAGCTTTTGGAAAATACAATGCTCTATTAAAATACCCAACTTGTGCAAATCAGATGCCTCAGAACTCAAGACTGTTGCCTCTGTCTTATCATACACAAGTTGAACATCTCCTTGTCTCTCATCCTTTGCCTTTTCTTTAACAACGTCTATCCTCCCTGCTACTTGATCAGAGTATGGATACAATCAAAAAAAGGAAGAGCACACACTAGATATCAAAGTATCACTGTGACGCAATTAAAATAATCATGTTTGTCGTGAGGGTCCCTTGTAAGTTCCTCTCTTTCTTGTCCTATGTGCACTCCATCTTCATCAAGGACCACATACGCCCATAATCTTGCCTTCTACCAAAATCTTCTTTAGAACAAGATTCTGCTGCCTTCTATAGACAACCCCAAGTACACGCGGCTGAAAATGCTTGAGCACTAAAACTTCCAGGATAATTTGCATTTAAGAGTAATTTGCACAGACTTGAGTTAAAAATAAAACCAAAGTTACAGTGCCGCAATTGCCAGCATAGAGACCTAAGGAGATGTATTTTATACAAGAGTCTTCCCAGAGTTCTAAAAACTGTACCAACTCTTTCTCCTCCAGACATTCCAACAATATGTGAAAAGAAATGCCGCCTTCCTGGACAGTTCATTGTTTCATGTCCTAACTTCAAGTGACATATGAAGAGAATTCATATTTAATGTTGCATACTCAAATAGGAAGTATGTTAAATAATGCTAGAGTACACTCCTAATGAAAGTATTTGAAATTAAATTACAATTGTGAATCACCTGGTGTTAAACTGAGAGGTGACTGCAGAGAACCTGCTGGTTTTATTTAAAGGCTGACTTCACGCAACTATTAGTATCTGATGGCATTTCATGGCTAGCAAAGATTTCTGCAAACTATAGAAGACTGGGTTATGACCTAATATCATGTGGATAAACTGGATAAACTGAAATTGATTCAATGAAGGTCAAATAAGGTTAAAAAAAAGCAGAACACAACAAGAATACAAAATTATATAGAAAAATAATATTGAACATTTAATCTAAGTCACATTACAGAAATAAAGATTCATTCAGACTGCAGTGAATGTAGATGAATCTGAACTCTCTCTTCCTTCCAGTCCTATAAGGCCTTTGATAAACAGTATAAGTTGAAATATTACTGGCTCCACATACATCATAATTATTTCAAGATTATGTACTCTATTTCCAAAACAATATCCAAAAGACAGATGAAAAAGACACAAAGAGTAGAAGGCTATTCAGGATAGAGAGAACAAAAGTTTTAAACTTTGAACTGAAAATCTCTGAAGGAACAAAGTTAAGGAAGGGTTGAGACGTTTTCTGCCTGTGGGAAAAATGATTTGGGCCCAACATAGGTGTTTTAAAAAATACAAGTGGCCATCCAAAAAAAAAAAAAGGTGGGTGAATTAGGCTTTCATGAGCTGGAATTTGGTGAGAGGTTTTTCTCAAATAATGAGATTAGATTATAAACAATTTTGGAAATGAAGTATTGGGCCAATGAATAATTTGGCAACATAAGACTTCTTAAAAGAGTAGAAAAAGACAATAAATAAGATTGGTATTGATATTCTAGTACAGTACAACTCTTTAGGGGATAATTAAAGTATTAATAAAAATCATTGTGGGGAGGGAAAATGGAAGTTGCTGTTCAACTGGTATAAAGTTTCAGCGAGGCAAAAAGAATTAATTCTAAAGATCTGCTATACAACCCATGTCTATAGTTAACAATGCTGTATTGTGTGTTTACAAGTTTTTTTCAGGATAAATCACATAAGTGTTATCACAATAAAAATAATTTACACCCATCAGGACAGCATGGAGAAATAAAACAGGTAATTTTTAAATATCAATTAATTAAATCCTGCCTAATTTTACCCACTCTCAAGATACAGTCATGAAAAGCAACAGAAATGAGTTGTTGATTCCAAAAGTTGACAAATGGTGGGTTTTTAAAAAAATATTACTGACAGCCAAACACCATGAAAATCAAACTACTAAAATAACAGTAATGATATAGTGTCACCTGACCTTTCCGTGATACCATCATCAAATACCTCTCATGTCGGCTTTATCCAGGCATTTTAAGCCATTAATCATCAGGGAATCTCCGTTCTCCTGCGTTCTGACCTTATGCTTCTCACATGTGGCACTTTGTGACCATATCAGCCAATGAGCTTAATCAGCATCAGCTGTTGCCAATACATCACACAAGCTCTGCTGGTAATTTCTAGAATATTTCTCAAATTAAGCTGTGCAATGACATGGAGAAATGCTAATTATATCATAAGGGATGTTGCAAAGTTCTCAAAACACAATTAATCTTCATTTGCAAAATTAATCCACATGCTACTTGCAGGCTACCACTGCAATGGAAGGGATGAAAAAGGGGGAGCGATCAAATGAACAGATAACAAGACAGCAGGATCACAAAACAATAGAGTCCCCCAGCTCTGTGAAAGGGTGCTTCTATCAAGGAGACCACCTAAATAGAACTTTTAGAAAATGGGTTTGAAATGGTTTGGGGCCTGTTACTTGCTGATGCCTGAGCTGCGTGCCATGGCCTAGCAGAAAAACCCCTGCCTTCAAGAAACACAGTTCTAATTGGAAAGAATGACAGAAAGGAAGGGAGAAGACCACAGAAGGTAGAAAACAGTTATCTGATGACTATGTGGTTCCCAACAGTCACAGTTGAAGCCCAGGACAGGGGAGAGCTTTGGGACGGTGGTGCCCTACCATGTGGGAGACCACAGTCCATACAGCAGAGATAACAAGAGGGCCTTCCTGGTGTTAAGATCAGAGCAGGGAAGGGCTCCAATAGATGACGACTATGATGGAAACATCTTCAGAAAGCAAGGGAGGTGTCAGATCATGGAAGGTCATGGAAAGCTCACAGTTAGTTTAGGCCTGGCACAACGAAAATACAAAATAATAGTAGGTGATGAAGTGCAGAAGTAACATGATACAATGCATGGATAAAACCACTGGCTTGGTCCTTGGGTCAGGCAAACCCCCTGGAGAAGGAAATGGCAACCCACTCCAGTATTCCTGCCTAGGAAACCCCATGGATAGAGGAGCCTGGAGAGCTACAGTCCATGGGGTCACAAAAGAGTCAGACAGGACTAGCTACCAAACAACAAAAGGCTAAGGCTCATAGAGATTATTTTTCCAAAATTCTGATAACTACTCCTGGTCTAGTCACAGTGAAAGTGTGGCTTTTCCATTCATATTATTCTCAGAGTGTCACTGTACAAACCAGATGCATTTGAGGCCTAGGTGTAGCCTTAGGGTCAGCCATGGATAAGCTTTTAGTGGAAGATAATTTGGAATGTCATTAATGGGACACATGCTTTGGGTTACTTTGAAGTTAGAAGATGTATTTGTAGCACACTCAGGGAAAAGCAAGTCTTCCTGGGGCAACACATTCTTACCCAGCGGCACCCACTTCTAAACTGGTATCTTGAGTGCCAACCAGTGACTCTGCTCAGTTCAGATATGCATTTGTAGCAATCCTGTAGCAATCCTGTTACAGCAGTGGAGCTGTAACTTGGGAATTTACGAGGACAATGTGTCGCCAACAGGTGAGAATGACTAAACCTGCCCGATGAAGTCCTGCGAATTTAAACATATTTACGTAAAACAAACTCACAGTAACGTATAATAATTGGCGATTCTTCACCAAAAGGGGTGAAAAGGCATGGCTAGAGGAGGGAATTTTGTTCAGTTCGTATCTCTCTTACTGTTCTGAGGATTTCTCCATGCTGTTGTCTCACATAGATGTCACTGCATATGCACAGAGCTGTCTTTTGATAAGTATCTTTATTAATTCCATTGGTAAGAAGATAAAACTTCCCTTCATTATCACTGCAGAAATGTCTGCCACTGGTTTGAGGGGTTTTGTTTGTTCACTTTGGTTTTGACTGCACCGCACAGAATGAGGGATCTTGGTTCCTTGACCAGAGATCAAGATTGTGTCCCCGGTGGTGGAAGCGCAGAGTCTTAACCACCAGAGAACCAGGGATGTCTTGCCACGGGTTCCTTATTGGGGAAAGGCTTCTCCTTGATCTTTCATGCTGCGGCAGAGACTCGGTTATGTGACTGTAGTCCTCTGCTAATCACCTTACATCTCTGATCTGCCTGAACTAAGCAATTAGAATCACCATGAGCCTCTATACTGAAACCATCTTTGTCCTGAAGATGTCTCCATTCTATTCCGGTGTTTTCCGCCAGCAGACCTCACCTGCTCTACACATCCGCATTCATTATGTGACTTATCCTGATTCATTTTCCAACCTCCTCTCATCTTCGCTGAAAGATAACTTCCGGATTTGAAGTCCGAACTTAAAAGCCATCCTCCAGTAAACAGAAACGTCACCAAAATTTTACTTAACACATAATATTATTAATCATTTATCTCTGCTATAAAGTTCAGGATTGTATTACTCTTTAACCATTTCACACCCAATGGAGCACAGTATAGGACCATTTAGCCCTGTCTTTCAAAGGCACAGATTTATAACATGCATAGAAATTTCTGAGTTAAATATACAGCTGCTCACAGTTGTCCCCTTAGCAATAGACTGAGTCACCCACGAAATTGCCATACAGGTTAACAAATGATCGATAATCTTTTGCAAGGACTACAGATGACACAAATTCTAAAACAGAATGCCACCTGGCCTAGGCATTTTAACTGAAAAAGAAAAAAAAATCCCTTGGCTTACACGTGTTTATTTACCAAAGCAGTATCCAAGAATCACTTTTATTGATTCATAAATTCCCTGGATGTTTATCAAACAACTGTTAATACTACATGTCAACACTGTGGCCAAAAGTACTTCCAATAGACATTATCTCTTAAGCTAAAGAAGGGACAGACTCAGAAGGACTTCCTTGCAATCACATATCTCATTGGTCATATACCAAGAAAATGGGATGATTTTAAAAGCATAAATGGTACACACATGGGCATCATTTTGAAAACATGTACTTCACTCAAAAGGGGAAACAGATTAAAACAGAGAGAGAGAGGAGACTATCCTGTTAGGTCTTAAAGCCATTACTGGACAATCACTTTATTTCCTAGAACTAACTTTCTTCCCAGGAACCAAGGACAAACTCTCACTAACAAAACTGTTCGAAGTGAAATGGCCAAAGTAGGGTTCACCACAGGAAACCAAGTTGAAAACAGGGTCACATATTCAGTGACAAATGAAAACCCTTGCGGCACATGTAAATCTCATGGGCCCCTCCATTCGACAGCTCAGCCACTTAAAATTTTCATTCCATTTCAGGCATCCTAAGTGAGCTGCTCTTGAAGCTCTCAGTTGGTAATTGGTCCACTTTAACATGAAGTTATGTTTTCCTTAGGGCTGGCTCTCTATTTAAAATGCATAGGTATCCATTTTTAAAAGTTTAATTATGTGAAATTTTATTTCAAATTTAATAATTTAGAAAGTTTCTAGTTGATGAAAATGTCAAATGTAAAAAGATAGGAATGCTTAATTAGTTGAGTACCTTAAGTTTTTTTGACAAATACTAAGTGGACTTGTTAACACTTGCTGCCAGAACTCAAGGGCTTTATTAAAAATAGAAATGGAGAAAATCAGCCTCACTGAATACATGATTGACAGTCTAGACCAAGCCTCCTCTTTCCTTACGTCTCATTCTGCATCTCTTCTTTCTGAAAGGCCATTCCTTCATTGTGTTTTGCTTTTACTACCAATGTTTTGTTAAAAACACCAATATCACTTATTATACTGTTAATAAATATCATGACAATGTGTTTAAACAATAAAAAACCAAGCCAAATATAATCAAACAAAAAGAACTGAGAAAGAAGGCTTGGGTGTTAGAGGCAACTCATGTATGACTCTTAAATAAACACATTTCCATTCTTCTGGTCTTCGTTTCCTTATCAGCAAAAGTAGGAGACTGAAGCACATGATCTCTTATCAAATCAAATGGGATGATCCCTTATTGAATCAAGGGATTCAGTCATTCCATGAAATCCACTTGTAAGATTGTTCTTGCTTCCTAGCTCCCTTCCCTCCTCCTTATTGGAAATATTTAGGAAGAGGAAAATTGCATCAGTTGATCTTTTTCTTTTGGACTTCCCTGGTGGCTCAGGTGGTAAAGAATCTGCCTGCAGTGCAGGAGACCCCAGTTCGATTCCTGGGTCAGGAAGATCCACTGGAGAAGGAAAAGTCTACCCACTCCAGTATTCTGGCCTGGAGAATTCCAGAGACTGTATAGTCCATGGGGTCACAAAGAGCTGGACACGACTGAGCAACTTTCTTTTCACTTACTGAGATATATTCACTTATCATGCAGTTCATTCATTCACCAGTTGACTTTTAATCATAGGTTTCCTCTTAACAATGAAAACATCTTCTGTGTATTCGATACGGTACTTTTCAAGAAGCTTAGAGTCCAGCAGGGACCTGACTCAAAGCCAGAAATCATCTCAATGCCCTTCACAAAGCAGCAAAATGCGACGGCTTTAGTTAGTCTAGAAGAATCCGAATCCTTTCCAACTTGGAACTCTAATAGCCAAACCCATACTTCTTCCTGGCTACTAGAAAGATCTACCTGAATCATCAGAAACATTAAATTCTATGTCTTGAAAACTTAACTCTTCAACTTCCTTAACAACTGGTTTCTTTTCCTGCCCCACTGCCCTCCTTATTCACGGCGCCTCTATCCATCTGGTTCCCGCGCAGGAGGGCTAACAGGCTGGCTTGAGGCACCCCTCTCCTCCAGCTTCCTCTCTAACCACAGTCTAGACACCTCTCCAATCTCCAGAGCCTCTCTAGATCTAGCTGTATTAACTTGCATCAAGGTATTTACATTTGTCTGTTCACCCTGTTTAAGTGAAATCAAAATATCATGACTGTCTCTCTTAAGTTTATTTCCTGCGCACCTTATATAATCCTTGGCCATAACAGGTACTCAATAAATTTGAGTTCTACTCTTAAGAAGTAAGTAGTAATAATCTAAACTCTATAAAGACCAGTATGGGAAAAGAATCAAATAAAGAAGTAAGAGAGAGAGAAAGAGAGAAAGAGTGTGTGTGTGTGTGTGTGTGTAACTTACTCACTTTGCTATACAGCAGAAAGTAATACAATATTGTAAATCAACTATGCTCCAATAAACATTTTTAAAATACTAGTAAGTAAGTAGTGATAAACTAATGCTTACTAACTTCCTCCTGAACTGATATTTCCTAAAATAAGCTGAAAACTTTTTAGAACTTTAAAGAGAGAGCTTAAAATACCAAGGGATTTTCACGTACACTCTCTCTAACGCCTATTAATTTCTACCTTTGGATAATCTATCCCTCACCAACTGCTCATCCTTTAATTCAGTCTCCGTAATACTTCTCCCCAAGCTATGATTACAGTACTTTTCATCCTTTTCAAACACAGCAAGCCCAGGAGCTAGTGGACATCATATCAAAGAATGGATTCATACCCTCCCAAATCCTATAAAATGTGTGTTTTCTACCTGCTGTGAATGTGAGTTGTGTGAACTGGTCTGCTGAGGCTTTCTTTTCCCCAAGAATAGCACCTAAAGGAGCTGGTAGGATGCGAGAACATGCGGCACGATGCTTGGGTTGTTTCTCTGCCTAACTGGCCTGAATTTACGAGTACATAATAACTCCATCTATCCATTTTTAGATTCAGGCAGCATTAGAAAATAAGCCTGAGTATTATTCAGGCTGCTTTGTTTTATGGGGAGCTTCACAGCATGACCATGCTGTGTACCAAGGCGTGGGGTATGCACAGATGTTTGATTCATTTAGACTTCTCCGGGCAGCAGCAACAGCACGAATGCAGTTTGGATGGACAGCGTCATTACAAATTACACTTGGACTCTGTTGCATTAAAAGGTAATGGGTTTCTTCCCACTTCCCATTCATTTTAAAAGTCAAGAGTTAAGCTGACCAATGGGTAACTCCCTCTCCCTTTCCAAGCTCTTTTCCTAAACCATTAACTGTATCTGCTCTCACTTTCTGGTCTCTGGGTTTCTCTGCTGTTTTGTATTTTACATAGCTAATGAGCTCCAGGAGCAGAACATTACTGCTGTTCAGGGCCCCCTATATTTTATTTTTCTTACTGTCTGGTTACTTGATTTAATGCTGTAATATTTTGGATGCCATTATATTATGCTAGAACAGTCTTTGCTCTGCTACGGAGGCCCAGCAGAGAACAGTCTGTAAGTAACAGTGCCCTTTCCTGATCCAGTAAGTGGGCAATTTGTTCCAGTGAGCAAACTTGCACGACTTTCCTATTATGAAAATAAATAAGATACTCACCTCGCTTTTCACAACACTACCCTGAGGTTTGTTTGACGGGAAGAAAGGCAAAGAGGCAGAAACTCTGGAAAATAATATAGGAGGCCCTGATGACATGTTAGCTAGAAAAGTGTTCTGTGATTCTGCTTTGTAATCTGCTAGGTGCCTCACAGTAGAATCTTTAACTCACCAAGATTCTGTATAAGCCCGAAATCATCCAAGCCCACCTTCCATAACCGTTCTTCCCTAGATCCTTTCCAGGCAGGAGGGGCACCCAGAGGACCTCTCCTGCACAGGCAGTTCTGGAAAATCAGTCCTGAATATTCACTGGAAGGACTGATGATGAAATTCTAATACTTTGGCCAACTGATGTGAAGACCTGACTCACTGGAAAAGACCCCGATGCTGGGAAAGATTGATGGCAGGAGGAGAAGGGGACCTCAGGGGATGAGATGGTTGGGTGGCATCACCAACTCAATGGACATGAGTTTGAGTAAGCTCCGGGAGTTGGTGATGGACGGGGAAGCCTGACATGCTGCAGTCCATGAGGTCACAAAGAGTCAGACATGGCTGAGGGACTGAACTGAACCAAAAAATCTGAAACAAATCCAGGGACTTGGGAGCATCACAAGATAAGATTTTATCTCTTCTCTTATACAATCCTACCCCAGTCACTCCTTGATCTAGGGCCTATTTAGCTAAAACTGTAAATCTACGTGTTCTATTCAGTCATCATAAAGGCTTTTGAAAACTGCTTTAAGCCAGAGTTTCTCCCCCTTGGTACTTCTGACTCTGGGGCTGGGTTAAGTCTTGTGTTGTGGGAGCTGTTCTGGGCATCGTAGGCTGTTTAGCAACATCATTAACCTCTATTCATTAGATGCCACAGCACCCTCCCCACTGTCATGACAACCAAAGCTACATCTAGACATCACCACGAGTCCCCTGGAAGTCAAAAACTACAGCTGGTTGAGAACCACTGTTCAGACAAACCAGCTCATTTCTGATAGAAAGAAACTCCTAGCACCACGCAGCTCCCAAGAAGTCAGTGTGATATAGCACGGGGACAGGAATCAGCCTGCTGAGGTTTCACAGTTTCCTCATCTGTACAAAGGGGCTTCCCAGGTGGCTCAATGGTAAAGAATCTGCCTGCCAAGCATGAGACGTGGGTTCAGTCCCTGGGTCGGGAACATCCCCTGGAGAAGGAAATGGCAACCCACTCCAGTATTCTTGCCTGGAACACCCCATGGACAGAGGAGCCCAGTGGGTTACAGTCCATGGGGTCGCAAAGGAGTCAGACACGACTATGAAACTGAACAACAACATCTATAAAAAGTAGATCATAAAACCTGTTTTTGCAGGCAGCTGAAAGGTAGTGTATTTGAAGTACTTAGCAAAGTGTCAGGAGTCAATTAGTTATTTAATATTTTTAAAGGAGTAGCTGTTTCATTATCAGAAATTAAATCTATTAAACAGTTAAACCTCAATTTCATCCTTAAGGTCATCATTTTTAATTCCATCGTCAGTGAGAAGTAATGGTGGTATGGAATGTCAGGCTGAATTTATACCATCCCCAGATACTCTCTAGACTTAATTTCCTGTGTGCACTTATTTCATCCCCAGGAGAAAGCTAGAAACTTCTCCCTATGGCAGAACAAGTCGGTGGATTCACCGACAGTAGTTTCAAGCTGGCCACTCCAGGCAGGAACACAGTCCCCCAACACCGTCAGGCAAGGGCAAGCAACGAACAGTCCAAGAAGAGCCAAGGGTCACGGTGACCGGGCTTGGGAAGGTGCTTTACCATGAGGAGTGAGTGCGGGTGGTTCTTAGGAGTCCAGGAAGAAAGGAGGTGAGCTCTCAGGAGATCTGCTACCACGGGTAACAGGACCTGGGGGGCTGCACTGGGGTGTGTGATCGGTTTACTGGGACCCCCAGCTCAGGTCTTAACAGAACAGGCAGTAACCAGGAATAAGAGCTTGAAGGTGGGAACTGAAGAAGCAGGCTTAGACAGAAACCTGCTGGCAGCCTCTCAGTAACAGCAACACTAGTTCCTGGCACTTCGTAGGTATGACATCAGAGTCCTTCCTTTGAGGCATTTACCTCCAACGAGGAACACACAGCGTGGGAAGGGACCTGTTGCAATCTGGTCTTTGCAAACAGAAGGAGTTTAGACTAAGGCAGCGTCTGATTGCATGGGGAGGGCGGGGCAAGGTGACTGACCTTGAACCTGCAACGGAATAGCAAGCACGCTCAACATTTTCACTTAGATCATACCTTACGTAATTAATGCGTTGAGCAAGGTAGGTTTATAATACATCAGAAATTCCTTTATTCTTTTTTCTCATGACCCTCTCAAACCCAATCCAGAAGCTTTGTTCTTTCCCTACTCATGTGTGAATAGGCCTGAGCAAGTTCCTCAATAGACATGCATACATTCAGATCATTAAATCTTGCCCTTGAGTTTGGTTTGCTAAAACAATCACAGCTGAATTTAAAAAACCCTGGTGCAATCCCTTATCAAAATTCGAAACTTGATTCCAGGTTATCTCAAGACTGCAGCCAGCAGGAAGCAACAGGAATGGGTGTGGAGTTCCTTCTCAGCGTGGCATTTGAAAATTCCTCTACAGCAGCAATGGGAAGAAGTGGGTGAAGGGATAAGAGCTCAGAAAACACCTTTGCTATTAGGAATCGTCTCGAGTTGTCCCTGTCCTCGGCAGCTCGATGTGTTTCTGTCGAAACTGCACTGCTATGACCTGACACCTGCCATTCCCTGCTTTAGCCACACAATCCCCACGGACCCTTCTGAGGTCCTGGTTTTCCAAGGTTCTCCTCCAACACACATCCTCCCTTTAAGGGCTCCATTCTCCTTCCAGAAGCCCTCTAGGAAGAGTCCCTGCAAGCTGCTTCTAGATCCCTGGCAGCCTGGCTCCCCGTGACCACCAGGCCCTCAGAAACATATATCTGCAACTGCTGACCCTGCAATCCCAAACCTCACATTCCACACTGTGGACACAGCCCACTCTGCTCTGTAGATTCCTCATGCAAGAGTCAAACCATAGGGACTTCCCGGGTGGTCCAGTGCTTAAGATTTCCCTGTTTCCAAGACAGGGGGCTTGGGTTCAGTCCCTGGTTAGGGAACCAGATCCTATATGCCACAACTGAAGATTCCATATGCCGCAAGTAAGACCCGGTACAGCCAAATAAATAATCATCAAAAAAGAAAAGAGTCAACCCGTAGCCTGCTATTCCTCCAGTGCAGAGGATGAACAAAATTCTCCAACTAATCTCCTTGAAACGTCTTGACTAGTGGCCTTGAAACACCTCTCATTAGCACTGAGGTGAGAGCAAACCACACAAGAATAAAACTTCTTCTCTCTCCCTCCAGCCCCTCTCCTCTCCACTGTGGACCAATTTATAGTCCTAAGCTGATGACCTGTGGTGTTGGAGAAGACTCTTGAGAGCCCTTTGGACTACAAGGAGATTCAACCAGTCCATCCTAAAGACAGACAGTCCTGAATATTCACTGGAAGGACTGATGCTGAAGCTGAAACTCCAATACTTTGGCCACCTGATGCAAAGAACTGACTCACTGGAAAAGACTCTGATGTTGGGAAAGATTGAAGGTGGGAGGAGAAGAGGATGACAGAGGATGAGATGGTTGGATGGCATCACCAACTCAATGGGCATGAGTTTGAGCAAACTCCAGGGGTTGGTGATGGATAGGGAGGCCTGGCGTGCTGCGATTCATGGGGTTGCAAAGAGTCAGACATGACTGAGCGACTAAACTGAACTGATAAGAAGATCAGGGTCCCATCCCATGCCAGGGGGCTCTGATGTCTCATCTCAGAACATGTGGCACGTTTAGGCCTGGAAATGAAGGGAAGTGAAGTTGCTCAGTCATGTCCAACTCTTTGCAATCCCATGAACTGTAGCCCACCAGGCTCCTCAGTCCATGGGAGTATCCAGGCATGAATACTGGAGTTGTTTGCCATTTCCTTCTCCAGGGGATCTTCCCGACTCAGGGATTGAACCCGGGTCTCCCGCATTGTAGGCAGACGCTTTACTGTCTGAGCTATCAGGGAAGCACTTAGGCCTGGAAATCAACCCAAAACTAAGAAGAAGTACCCCCACGTCCACATCTTGCCTGATAGCGAGGGGTAGATGTAAGGTTGTCAGAGATGAGCAGGTGTGCATGAGGCTCCCAATCAACTTTGTGGTGCTGAGCTGTTCAAAGAAAGCGGGGGTGAGAGAGAGCTGACCCTCTTCCAGGACCGGCTGCTTGGACAGGTTCTCTCATCATCCGCAGCTCAGCCTCAGGAAAGTCACCATGAGACTCGTAAACATGTTTCAAAACCACTGAAGCACAGAGAGGGAGGACATCCCTATGTCACAGTTGCCGGCGTGGCCCCAACAGGCAGGTTCTCACCTCATTTGAGCAGAAACCCCCTAAGCCCTTTATCCAGGTTTCCCAGTTAAAGTTAAGGTCAGAATCCCCTCCAACACAGGGGGATAAGATATTGCCTCGGAGATTTGCTAAAACTTCAGCACAGCGTTAAATCTTTTACAGAGATGTTTACCAGACTACCTCCAACAGAGAAATAACACAAGTGCCTCGGTGGGCAGCTTGATTGTTAAGAGGAGACTGTGTAGCAGATGCTACTGAGAGAAAGCCCCTCCAGAGGGAGACTGAATCCAAATCAACTAGGAGTTGAAGTCATGCCTTGAGAAATAAAAAGGAAAACCCAGTAAAAGACAGTCATGCTTTGTTCTGGTGCCACCTCAGCTGAGAAGAAACAAACCTATCGTCCATGTGGCAACAATGAACATACCCTGTGCTCTTCTTAAACAGCATCACAGCCCTGTGAAGAAGAGAAACATTCTTTCAGTAAAATGGTAGCAGGTTGTGCAGCTCTTTTAAAAAAGTAGTATTTCAAGTGACATAGTTATTTGTCAAGTTCCCTAGAAACAGAAACAGCAGCAGCATCCTGACAACTGATTGAAAGATGAAAAAATAATCCTGAGGACTTCTCTGTACCATCTCTCCTGGACTGGATCCCATTCTCCACCCAGAGCCTCCAACTGTAGAGCTCAGGGTTCATCTAACCAAGCTCTAGGGATGCGGTTGGCATGAGGATTCAGAGAGGGGCCTGGAAACTACTCGTGGGCTTTTCGAAAGAGAAAACTCTACTTGTGGATTTTTCTGGAGTGGAAACTCTACCTGTGACTTTCTCTAGAGAGAAAAGCGCTATCTGAGTGGCGTGAAGAGGACAGTGCATTGGAAACCGACAATCTTGGAGAAGAGGTAATGAACCAGAGAAGAAGGCACCCGTGAAAGGCCCAGTCTTAAAGAGGTTTCCCTTTTATCAAACAATAAAAAATCCAGATTAGCTGAAATTTCAGCCACCGAATGTGTTGAATTATAAGATGTTTCACTGTAACAAGTTGTAAATTATAGTATTCTTATAAAGTGTTATTTTTACAGACAGCATATATACATATGTATTATTTCTATATATAGTATTCGTATAAATCTCTTCTGAGGCTGCTCCAATCCAGTGAGCTGGTTCAGAGAAGGCTAACTACATAAGGAAAAGGTCTCTCCACTTGATCTCAGTTTTCTCCTGGACCCTTATAGGAAAAGGAAGTGTTGATTCGGGGGAATTAGAACGCGTAATTCCTGGCGGCTCCTCCTAACTGCATCTAAGGGACACACCCATGACCTTGGAGCTGTCAAGGAGCTGGGATGAGTATGAGAAAGAACGAGAACAAAGTTATCACTCTGCAGATTAGTACAGTCAACTCTTCAGCCTGCAAAACCTCGGATGCTTTTATTCACACCCATACTATTACAATGCCAGTGTGACATTTCCGCTGATCTTGATTTTTCCTGATCCTTGGCTCAGTAGTGTCCAACTCATTTGTGGCCCCGTGGACTGTAGCCCACCATACTCCATGGGATTTTCCATGCAAGAATACTGGAACTGGTTGCTATTTCATACTCCAGGAGATCTTCCTGACCCAGGGATTGAACCCATGTCTCCTGCATTGCAGGCAGATACTTCACCTCTAAGCCACCAGGGACACCTATAAATTTTCCCATAAATTAACATAAATTCTTCCATTATATTCATGCACTTACAACTCCTCAGGGCCATCTCTCTTCCAACATTTTGGAGGAGCCCAACACCCTTGATCCCTCTTGTAAGCTGGAGAAATTTGGACCACATAACATCAAAACACACATAGTTCTCACTATTGGCAGAAAAGAGTGCCTGTAAAATACAGAGGGCTGAGTGATTTGTAGGCAACTGTGATGACTCAATACATTAAATTGGCCTGATTAAAATTATTTGGGAATCCCAGA
Organism: Madoqua kirkii; assembly: GCA_006408675.1. NCBI lineage: Eukaryota > Metazoa > Chordata > Mammalia > Artiodactyla > Bovidae > Madoqua > Madoqua kirkii. Next base: position 28,815 of record SJYC01132467.1, read on the forward strand.
GAGTTCTCTTGTGTTTTCCACATCTGGAGTCCATAAAATTGACTCCTTGCCCCTTTTCCCAGTGACAATTTTAGCACTCTGCTCTTAGTCAAATAACCACATGCCACAGTTCACTCGCAGCCTCCCTCCAAGGAAACACTATTTTATCTTCGAGGGTGACATGCTCTGGGCTTGGGGGCAATGACCGGTAGCATAGAACAGATGGACAGGAAATGGTGTGCCTTTCACAGCACGCTGCTCCTATGTTTTTCTACAGAATATATGTTTGGGGCAAGAAAATTTGGGTCTCTTAGAAACACAAAACCCTTTTAGCCCCTTGAGATACAACCATTAGCTAATAAATCTCCGCCTTCCAGCTTTGTTCCTCCCACAAGACACATGAGAGCTCTTTGCCTTATGATCTTCAGCTCGTAATAAACTTGAAATCTATCACACAGAGAGCTCCCCATGATGGTTTTTTTCCTCTCAAGCAGAGGAACACTCTCCAAAAACGGCCTAGAGATGATTCTACTTATCAGAAGTAGCTGCATAGGAACTTTCTGACATTTCTGTAAGTCCATATCCAGCAGAAGAATTTTCTTGAACACAAACCAGCCTGTGGAAAAGCTCCCCAATGCTAAGCAGTGGGTGCAAAATGGAGGCAATTTGTTACAGGTATTATTGTTTCCTTATCAAAAGCAGTTGAGGGCATGATCATGGCATATTTTTCTTTCAAATTCTTTTTCTTGAACAGTATGTTGTGCATTTTACTTGTACTAACATCCAAACTGGCCTTAAGTTATGCATAATTGCCTACCCATGTATGTGTAAGCATTTTGCATTTTACCCTAAAGAGAACAAATGACGTTTCTTATTCTTTGTTTTCTTTGGAAACCAAGCAACCTGGGCCTATACCACTAGTGCTGGGTAGAAGGGAGGTTAGACAGAGAGTCAGAGTAAGCGTGCATTTATTCCTCACTTTTCTTTAATTGTGGTAAAATGCACATAAAATTTCTTAACCATTTTTAAGTGTCATGGAATTTTAACCAGCAGAATACTGGAGTGGGTAGCCTTTCCTTTCTCCAGGGGATCTTCCCAACCCAGGAATCGAACCCAAGTCTCCCACATTACAGGAGGATTCTTTATCAGCTAAGCTACGACTGAAGCCCTAATAAGTAAAATAACTATTTTTGAGTGTGAAGCTCAGTGGCATGAAATATACTCACTTTATTGTGTATGCACTATCTATCCATCCCCATAACTCTGTCCATTTTGTGGAACTTAAAATATGTTAAAATTTGAGCAAAAAAGCGTTGCTTAGACAACATGCTCACTGAGACAGCTGATAACTTCTACTATAGCCTTTTATCTATATCTGTCCATAGATATAAACAAGAGTATTAAGAAAATGCTCATGCCAATATGGAGATATCTCCATATTTACAAACATGAAATTTACAAATACTCTTATCAACATGTTGTTCAAACTATTACTCAAAACTCAAATGAAGTATGGAAATACCAGTTCAGATTAATTTGATACACTGCTCTCTTGATTTTTGTGTGTGTGCTTAATTCAGATTTCTAACCTACCTAGTGTAAAGTTCCAATTAAAATATGATACCCAACGTGTTGACTTCAAAAGACCCTCAATAAGTGAATTTACACTTTGTCAATTACAGCAGCACTTTGAAAAATTGGGGCACAGGGACATGAGAGATGTATTTCTTGAAACTACAAAGAATACTGGCTTATAGTTGAGAACCTTCATGATTCAGCCCAATTTCAGCTCTAGAAAATACATCCATTGGCATTCTGAGACAAAGAAGTCTTTCAAGAGGAGATAGTAACATAGGGTAGGCATCAGAGTATTTGGAGCAAAAGAGCAAAGGGAGATCACTGCAGTATATAAGGGGACAGCTGAGTTTGATTGATTCAGTGTAAAAGCCACTTACGGCAAAATTCAGTTGACAATGCCAACTCGTAGAGCTGAAGAGGCACTCAAGCATCACTGAAATAGGGCTGTCCCAAGAGTTACAAGACTGGTCACTTCTTACTGTCATCAGCGTCGTTAACTATCACGTGGCCTCGCCCACCTCCAAGGCCTTTTCTTAACTGTTAAATGAGTCGATCAAATTGGAGAAAATATAAAATTTTATTTGGCAATCACAATATTTCTCTTAACCACATCAAGAGATAAAACTATTTTTCATCAGAATAGACTCTCTTTGACATGAGCCTGAGTAGAAAAGTGAGTAGTATTCACAGCTAAGACCATATTCAACGGTGAAAGACTGAAAGCTTTTCCTCTAAGATCAGGAACAAGACAGAGATGCCTGCTTTTGCCATTCCTATACAACATATTAGAAGTGCTAGCCATTATAAAAGTAGGCAAGAAAAAGAAACAAAAGACATCCAAATCAGAAGGAAAGATATAAAATGTCTCTGATTGCAGACAACATGATCCTATATGTAGAAAACCCTGAAGATTGCATTTTAAAAGCATTTAGAAATAAATTCTGCAATTGTATAATACAAAATCAAAATGTAAAAATAAGTTGCATTTATATACACTAAAAATAAACAATCTGAAAAGGAAAAATATTTTTAATTTCATGCATAATAGCAATTAAAAAATAAAATTCCTGGGAATAAACTTAACCAAGGAGATGAAAGACTTACACACTGTAAACTTCAAAACGCTGCTGAAAGAAACTGAAGAAAAGTAAGTGGAAAGATATCCTTGTTCATGGATTGGGTGACTTAATATTAAGGTGCCAGTACAAACCAGAATAATATACAGACTTAATGAAAATCTCTAGAATGGAAAAATTCATTCTAAAATTAATACGGAATTTCAAAGGACCCAAAATACCCAACAGAGTCTTTAAGAAGAAGAATTAAGTTAATGACTCACACTTTCTGATTTAAAAATGTATCACAAAGCTATGGTAATCAAAACAGTATTTTTCTGGCATGAAGACAGACATGTAGATCAATGAAACTGAATGAAAAGACCAGAAACAAACATTTGAGTATACGGTAAAATTGTTTCTGACAAGTATGGCAAAACCACTCAATGGGAAAAGAATAGTCTCTTCAACAAATGGTGCTAGAAAAGCTAGACAGCCACATGCAAAAGAATAAAGTTGAAGACTCACCTCACATCACTGCATGAAGTGAAGTGAAAGCCGCTCAGTCGTGTCTGACTCTTTGCGACCCCATGGACTATACAGTCCATGGGATTCTCCAGGCCAGAACACTGGAGTGGGGAGCCTTTCCCTTTTCCAGGGGCTCTTCCCAACCCAGGGATCGAACCCAGGTCTCTGCACTGTGCAGGCAGATTCTTTACCAGCTGAGCCACAAGGGAAGCCCACCTTATATCATATGAAAAGTTAATTCAAAACAGATCAAAGACCTAAACTTAATACCTCAATGATAAAATTCTTATAAGAAAACAATGGAAAAAATTTCATTACAATCGATTTGGCAATGATTTCTTAGATATAAGACCAAAAGCAAGACAATAAAAGTAAAAATAGCTAAACTGAACTTTATCAGAATTTAAAACTTCTATGCAAAGGACACAATCAACAGAGTCAAAGGGCAACCTATAGAATGAGAAAAATATTTGCAACTATATATGAGAGCTTTATATATTTGATATATATATATGTTTATATATATATTATATATGATTAGAAAAAAGCAGTTTTCTGCTGCTCATCAGTGAGTACTCGCAGAATGTGCCAGAACTTCTCAGGGATTCCTGGAGACATGGCAGAGGCCCTAGTTACTCTTTCATTCATTTAAAAAATTGGATTACGAGTTCTCTCTGTATTCTAGATACTGACTTCTCATCATATATATAATTGCAAATATTTTTTCTCATTCTGTTGCCTTTGACTCTGACTCTGTTGATTGTGTCCTTTGCACAGAATTTTTTAATGTTGATGAAGTTCAGTTTAGCTATTTTTACTTTTATTGTCTGTGCTTTTGGTCTTAAATGCAAGAAATCAGCAATTAAGGGTATGGGGCAAAAATGCGCTCATGGGGTGTTGAGGAAAGCAGACGCCAGCCTCACTAAGAGAGCAGGAATGCTCGCGGAGGATGACGAGGAACGCACGATCACCGCTACGTAGAGCCCATGCCTGAACAAGGTCCAGACTGGGTCTTCATCAGACAGAAGGATATGAAGGATGGAAAACAAAGCCAGGTCCTTGCCAGTGGTCGAGACAACATACTCCACGAAGGCCTGGAGCAAAAGATTCAGGCCCAAAGAGGGCTCTGCCATTTCTGGGGACTTCTCTGGTGGTTCAGTGGCTAAGACTCTGGGCTCCCAGTGCAGGGCAAGCCTTTCTCCAGCACATCGTCCCAACCCAGGGATCCAACCCGTGTCTCTTAGGTCTCCTGCATTGGCAGGTAAGTTCTTTACCACTAGTGCCACCTGAGAAGCCCTTCCAGGTGGCTCAGATGGTATAGAATCTGCCTGAAATGCAGGAGAACCAGGTTCAATTCCAGGGTAGGGAAGATTCTCCTGGAGCAGGGAATGGCTACCCACTCCAGTATTCTTGCCTGCAGAATCCCATGGACAGAGGAGCCTGGTGGTCCACAGTGGATGGGGTCCCAAAGAGTCAGACACGACTGAGCCACTGAGAGCTCACATGCCGCAAAAAGATCTCACACACCTCAGTGAAGATCAAACCACTGCATGCCACAACTAAGATCCAGAACAGCCAAATAAATACTTTAAAATAAATTAAAAATAAGAGCATTTCTGCACCAATCTATAAAACCACAAGAGTGCAAGGAATCAAGATTAAGGAAGAGGTTTTTACTAAGCTCACCAAAATGCTTAAAAAAAAACAAACAAAAAACAAAACAAAACAAAACCTTGTCAAGTGTTTAAGACATTCAAGTTAGATGAAGAACCACTTGACAATTCTTCAACTATTAACAAGACTTCAGCTTCCAACATTCTATTTTTCAAGGCACATCTAAAACTCCATCATCTCTACAAAACTATTTCCTTCCTTGCTACAAAAACAATATTTCTATGTTTAATGTTGAACGTGTTGTAAGCCCTAAAACATGTATTTTCTTTTCAGTTACAAACTGTGCCTTAAAAATCACTGTATCTTCACCACACCCACCAGCATTTCATGAGTGTGTTACATCCAGATACTGCTTGATTTATGAAGTCAGTGCTTAACCAGTTTTCCCTCACCCATTTGCCATGAGAACTATTTCAACTCTCTCAGATCCCTCTTCAAATTTCACTCGCTTAATGAAGCCATTCCAAGAAGGCAGTGAATTGGGCATTGGGGACGTTGCAATGAAAATGGAAAAGGAAATACCGACCACATCACTTTAGTATAAATCATTTTTCCTCCACCGGGTAATTTTTACCCTTGCAATTTCTTAGTCTTACCTTGACTGTCAGCTCACAAAGCTCAAATTATATCTCTATATGCATTTCTTCATCCAGAGCTGGGTGACTGATACCAGTCATCATCAATTTACTTGTCCTCACTGTGAAGATTCCCCTATACTCCTAATTCCCTGGACACCATGTTCTTGCATATCTGGTATCATCTGGTAACACTGGATAAGGGTGACGTGAAGAGCAGTGGAGGAGGGAATCAATGGGAGTTTTTGTTTTATTAATGGTAATTATGAACAAGTCATTTATTGATTTGAGGTCTCAATTTTTTCATTTATTTAAAATAATAATAGATCTTTAAGTTTGCTTCCACATTTCTTAGAGTACATTCAGCATTCAAGCTGCCTTTAAAGGGAACCAAAAATACACTGATTTAAGTGAAATTAAGAAATGTTTATGTCCCTTACAGCTCAGAAGTAGCCAGTCCTAGGCTAATGGGATGGTCCTGCCATCCTCGAGAGATGACTTGTATGACTTAAAGACTTGAGTCTAAGATGTCTTCTCAAGCTGCCACTACAGGGTCTGTATCCCAGCTGGATAAAAAGAAAGAAAGAAAGAAAGGAAGGTCAAAGCATATCCATTTCTCTTATGGCTGTGATCTGGAAATAACTCCTTGGCTCACACTTCACTGGTCACAGCTTGATCACATGGCCTTGAAGAGGAAGATGGGAAGCGTCATCTCTACCGGAGATCCCAGCCCAGTGGCTCTCAACATTGGTTTAGCACAACATAATTTTTAGAATGTGAAGAACTCTAAAGGATCTAAGAGTTTATGCTACTTGCAAGATAGTAAGTTTCCCTGACACAGTCTCACAGTAGTGTTAGGCACTCAGTCGTGTCTGACTCTTTGCAACCCCATGGTCTATAGCCTGCCAGGGTCCTCTGTCCATGGGATTTTCCAGGCAAGAATACTGTTGGGTTGCCATTCCCTTCTCCAGAGAATCTTCCTGACCCAGGGACAGAGCCCGGGTCTCCTGCATTGCAGGCAGATTCTTTACCGTCTGAGTTACAGGGAAGTCCTGTACACAGTCTCACAGATTCTGGGAAAGGATGTGGTCAGGAACAACCTGCTGTCCATGAGTGGTCAGGAACAACGGTACTGCAAGGACCATGAGCATCGCCACGTGGGCAGCAGTTTACCTCGCCCCCCACGTTCTTCCAAGATGTGCCTGGATGGATGAATGCAAATGTAGTGGGTCACACTACAGAAAAAATTTGAATTTAGAGAACTCAAATCTTTTACAACAGGAGTAATGTGCTTGCATTTCGCTCTGGAGAGAGTTACATTCTCTATCTTCCAGGGCCTTTTACTCTACAATCATTTTTAAATATACAGTCCAGGTAACAGGGAGTTATTACTCAACTCATAGTGGAGTCAAAGTAGATCAGTAGTGTCAAACTCTTTGCAACCCCATGGACTACACAGTCCACGGAATTCTCCAAGCTAGGATAATAGAGTGGGGAGCCTTTCTCTTCTCCAGGGGATCTTCCCAACCCAGGGATGGAACCCAGGTCTCCCACACTGCAGGCAGATTCTTTACCAGCTGAGCCACAGGGGCAGCCCATCCAACTCACAGGAGGTCTAGAAATAAAAGAGACACAGGGAAAGTTGTCTCCCGGAGACAGGACACTATTAACAAAGACACAGGACACTCTCACTAACCAGTTCCAGGAAAATCAGGGAATATGTTTCTGTTAACACCAGCGGCTCCTTAGCAGTCTCTGACACATATTCCAATTCTGTAGTATCTGCCATCTGAAGGAATAATATGAAGGCCACTAGTTCCTTAAGGACATAGATGTTTAAAGATAACAGTATCCAAGGTAAACATTTTCAGTGATCAAAACTAGATTCTTAAATCTAATACCTCTTGTGTTAGGATCTTTAGGTACTTCCTGTGATGTGAATGTTGAGTCATTTAGGGCAAGGGCTCCAGACTGGGACACAAGGCACCTGAGATCTAGGGTAAGATTTTCCATTCATTTGATTTCTGATTTTGAAAATGTCATTCAACATCTTTTCACCTCAATTTATTTATTCTGTATACTGAGCTGTTAATGCTCTTTAAATCTACCTCAAGTTTCACTTGAACTCAGACACTACCATGGTCTAGTAACCTGAGATGAAGGTCATATACAGGTCATTAGATGAGCTCCTGGCTAAAGTGTCAGTAGTACCCTTAGGAGAAACACTGGCTAAAACTGCCCACCCTGGCCAGGCACCACAGTAACTATTTGCATGAGTTATGTTATGAGAGGAGATCTTGGTAAGGAACATAGAACTAACAAGCCATCATCAACTGGAATTCGAGAAAGGTCAAAGGATATTCCACATGTCCTACCACCTCCCATAATCCTTCTGGCTAGACTCTATCTGGGCTGAGAGATATGTGTGCCACCAGGTAGGACCCTGAGTCAGAAGGACTGTCCAGAGACAACCCAGAAACTAATCCCGTCACCATAAAACCCGAGACTGTGAGCCGCGTGGCAGGGCAGAGCTCCTGGGTTCCCTCACCCGCTGCTTTCTGCCAGGCACCCCTTCCCAATAAAGTCTCTTGGGTAGTCAGCACGTGTTTCCTAAGACAATTCATTTCCGAGTGTTAGACAAGAGCCCACTCTCGGGCCCTGGAAGGGGTCCCCCTGTCGGCACCAGTTCCACTAATGCTCAGGGCACTTCTCACCTCTCTATTGGAAGATATTTTTTCTGTGTTCCACCCAAAACAATAAATATTCTTTCTCTTAAACCTGTCAAGCTTGGGTCTGAGTTTTTAACAAATTCAGCAGGAGCTAAGTGATTTGATCATACCTTTTTCGGTTGGGTTTACCTAGATCAAAGCCTTCATCTCACATGCCAGTTTCAGTGGCTATCCCGGAAGACTGCAGAGGAGTAGTTTCTGAAGTTGCCTCCATATGGGTGCAGGAGGAGAAACTGATGGCGCTCGTGCCAAATACGTCCATCCTTGATCTGAATTCTCGCTCTTTATCTGTTACTATCTGATCCGTTCCTTTCCCTCTATCTGCTTCAAAAGGCAATTAAAGAGTGCAAATCTTATTACTCCCTTTCTCAATATAGACCTAAGAAACACTTTACCTGCTATAGTATCTCCTTTTTATCCCTGATCTGCAGTTAGTTCCACTAATTCTTTGGTGCTTTCTTGCCTTTCGTGTTTTAATTACTTTTCAATATTGGCTCTGAACTCATTTCAAAAGGCTTTATAAACTCTGACAGTGGAAACAGGGTGGAGAGGAAGCTGCAGGCATGCCTAGATTTCTGGTCTGCAACTTTGCAGTATCTCCATCCTCCTAATTTCATTTTCAAAAACTATTTTTTTTCTTATGACTCTTTTTTTCTTGCCAACAATTCCCATAGGGTTTCAGTTCAAAGCACTCACTGAAGTCTAGGTTGCCAATTGTGGTATTTTAAAACACAGACTCCAGGCTTCCTGTGGGGCTTTTTCTGTTTGTTTTAAATTGTCTTTTCAATATTTTCCTAATTAATGTTCTTATTTTAGAATCATTTCCATTTTATAATTTAATTTTCATTTTCTTCATTTTTAGTCAAAGTCATAAATGCATATGATTTATGAAGCAAAATGAACAGAAGGGCTTCTAAAGAAAACCAAAATTTCCCTTTTTTATGCCTGCCCGCCCACAGAGTCTTAAATCCCAGAAGAAAGCACTTTAACCAATTCCTTTTTATTTTCCTGAGGCTCACCCTCAAACACTTAATTAACAGATTTACACCACCATTTCTTCCAGGAGTAATGTACAGGTGTGAGAGTTGGACCATAAAGAAGGCTGAGCACTGAAAAATTAATGCTTTTGAATTGTGGTGCTGAAGAAGATTCTTAAGAGTCCCATAGACAGCAAGGAAATTAAACCAGTCAATCCTAAGGGAAATCAACCCTGAATATTCACTGGAAGGACTGATGTTAAAGCTGAATCTCTAATACTCTGGCCACCTGATAGGAAGAGCCAACTCACTGGAAAAGGGCAGGAGGAGAAGGGGGCAACAGAGGATGAGATGGTTGGATAGCATCACCAACTCAAGGTACACAAGTTTGAGCAAACTCCAGGAGTTGGTGATGGACAGGGAGGCCTGGCGTGCTGCAGTCCACGGCATTGCAAAGTGTCATACACAACTCAGAGACTGGAGAATATCACCACCTCCATTTCTTAGCTACTGGCCCCCTACCATGGTAGATAAGGATTTTGCTCACTTACATTATTCCTCACCTCTCTAAACATTTCCCTCTCTATATAACTTTATATAGAGAGAAGTTTATAAGTCCATAGTTTCTGCAGTAACACAAAACAAGTTAAAACCCTATTTCTTGGCCCAAAATTATGCACAATACATCTTGGCTCCCTACTTTACAAGATGACAAGACAAGAAAACCCTCATCCTTGTCTCCTCTCTTCTTCCCTTCCACCATCTGTTCATCAACCAGATCTACACTTTTAATAATAGCAGAGTGAATACTTTTTACAAGCTGTTCTATAAACTTCCTACAGTTTTCCATAATCTTTATAGGCTTATTCTAAAAGATGCAAACTGTAAGTGGCACGTGATTTACTGTGGTCATGTCAATAATGAGCTATATCCCAAGCTAGGCCTCCATATTCTTTTCCAGTGCTGTTTTCTGGTTAAAGTATAATATACTTAGAATCAGTTCAATTGTGTTTTCCTTTTTCATAGTTTATCAATTTCCTTTAGCACATTCTCAAATATTTCGAGATTCACAATCATATTATCTATCATTTCCATCTTCTTTTCTTTCCTTTCCAGAGACCACCTTTTTAGTGTCTTCCTTCTCCTTCCATAATATAGACTGAGACTGTGTTTTAGGCCTAGCACACAGAATTTCCATCACTGCCTTCTGGTTTGAATCTTTTGTTTCCTAAATTCTGCATATTTTCTCCTGATATGTTCCCCTCTTTTTTTTTCTGGAGCATATCCTCAAGGAACTAGAAAGGATACTCAGCCATCGTGATCTGAAAAAGTTCATTCAACCATCACCTAGACTTACTGGCTATTATCTTTGTGCATAAAGTGTTGCTGGTAAGGAATCTACTCTCCTTCCTTTGTAGGAAACTTCTGTTTTACCTTCTCCATAGCCTAGTTTTGGGAATGGTCTCATCTATGCTGTTCTAAAAGTCACAATTATCTCTCTCAGTTCAGTTTAGTCACTACTCAGTTATGTCTGACTCTTTGTGACCCCGTGTACTGCAACATGCCACGCTTCCTGGTCCTTTAAATCTCTTAGTCTCTTTACACATTCATTGTACTTAACACTATCTGAGCCCTTTCATTCTGAACACTGCATTCTTTGTTTGATTCTGGGAAGTTTTTTTCTGATTTCTTCTGTTCCACAAATTTGCTAATACTTATTCATCCTCTCCATTAACTTTAAGACTCAGTTTTATCCCTTTATTCTTTTCTATCTGAAACCTCTCCCTAGATAATTTCTTCATCTCCTGTGGCCTAAACTGACTGATGTACTGATGACTCCAAACATATCTCCAGCCTGATCTCCCTCCACATCCTATAGACTCTATGGATCCAATTGCCTATTGATCTGATCTCCATGCTCAGATATTTAATAAACATCTCAAATATGACCCCTTCATACCTTTTCCCAGTGAACACCTCCCATCTTATTCCCAAAGGCAATAATTGCTACTTATAACATAATTTAGCTCTGTACCACACAGTATACAGCATTTGCAATCTGGCCTCTTTTTCTTACTATTCTTTGTGAACTTCATCCACTTGTGTCTAACAAAAGTTCATTCACTTTAGTTGTAATATAGTAATATAATACTCTATTATAGAAATATGTGAGCAGTTATTTATTTAATCTACTATCAATAGTGACATGGGTTGTTTTCTATCTTTAGCTGTGATGGATAGTGCTGCTCCAGTCAATCAGGTACACAGCTCTTGATACACATCCACATGCATTTCTATTGTGTATGTAACCAAGAGTAGAGCCACAGTAGCAAAAAGAAAAAATTAGAAAAGAAAAAAAATAATGAGCTACCCCTACATAGCTATAAGAATAGCCAAAATCCAAACACATTGACAATAACAAATGCTGTCAAAAAACAGAAACCAACAGAAACTCTCATTCACTGTTAGTATAAACACAACATGGAAACAGCATTTTGAAAGATAGTCTGGTAGTTTCTTCCAAAACTGAGCGTAATTCTACCCAAGATCCAGCAATCAGGCTCCATGATATTTGCCCAAATGAGGTGAAAAACCTGTCTGTACAAACCTGTACACAAATATTTATAGGAGTTTTATTCACAACTGCAAAACTTGGAAGCAACCAAGATATCCTTCAGTAGGTTAATGCATAAATGATCTAGGATACATACTGACAATGGAATATAACTCAGCGTTTATTTTTTTTGTTCCATTTTCTTTTTATTTTAATATACTATGAACATTTCTAGTCATATTCACACACAGTGATATGTCAGGAACAGATATTTCACATAGACACTACACCCTTGGTAGTGGCTGCTAATGCTTCTTGACTTGAAGACAGATATTTCTAAAAACTTGTTGAGGAAGGTTTACAGTTGCTATACACATATACATATGTGTATATGCATGGGCATACACATATACTAATCCACAAGAAATGTTTAATCTGCACTTTCTTGTTTCTCTAAGATATCATAGATATGTAGCCAACTGCCAGCTCCCTCAAAAACAGAATAAATATTAGCAAATGCTTTCTGAAGTCTGTTTGGTGATCCCAAAGAATTGGTGATGGAACAACTGAAGTCAGCCCAAAACTACTACCTATGTTTATTTGACTGAATCAACCATATTGTTACTCAAATCAGATCAGTTTGCATGTACAACTGCTGATGATTCATGCACATGTAATTTTTACTAGAGTTGAAGCCATTAATTAGATCAATACTTCTAAAATATACTCCACAAAGATACTATTTCAGTATCAAACCACTTAGAGAAATCTTGTGTACTCTGGAGTTTTTATATTGGTGGCCTGAACAGAAAGGGAAATATCTATAAAAATTAACATTTAAAAAGGCATGCTTGCTAAGCCACTTTAATCATGTCTGACTTTTTTTTTTTTAGTTTTATTTTTACTTTATTCTACTTTACAATACTGTATTGGTGGAAATAAGCTATCAAGCCATGAAAATTCATGGAGGAAACTGAAACGCATATTACTGTGTGAAGGAAGCCAATCTGAAAAGACTTCATACTATATGATTCCAACCATGTGGCATCCTGGATAAGGCACAGCCATGGCGGTGGCATGAGAGTAGTCGTGGTGACCAGAGGTTGAGGGACAGAAAGACGGCAGGCAAAGCACAGACGATTTTTAAGGCACTGAAGCTGCTGTGTGAAAATACAACGGTGGATGGGTTGTTTGTCTAAACCCATAAAACATAAGGACTTCCCTGATAGCTCAGTTAGTAAAGACTCCAGTTCAACTCCTGGGTCGGGAAGATCCATTGGAGAAGGGATAGACTACCCACTCTAGGATTCTTGGGCTTCCCTTGTGACTCAGCTGGTAAAGAATCCGCCTGTAATGCAGAGACCTGGATTCAATCCCTGGGTTGGGAAGATCCCCTGGAGAAGGGAAAGGCTACCCACTCCAGTATTCTGGCCTGGAGAATTCCATGGGCTGTTATAGTCCATTGGGTTGCAAAGAGTTGGACAAGACTGAGTGTCTTTCACTTTCATAAAACAAGAGTGAATTCTAATACAAATTATGGGCTTTAAGTGATAATGACATGTGAATGTTCATCACACATGAACATACCATTCTGGTGGAGGATACTGACATGTGAAGGCTATGAGTGTGAGAGGTCATGGGTATTAGGAACTCTATACTTTCTGCTCAATTCCATGGTGAACCTAAAACTGCTCTGAAAGTAAATCTGTAAAGAAGCAGCTAAGCAAAACAGGAAAATCCTGTTGGAACTCTTTGATATCTACACACAAAAAAGAAACAGTGGGGTTCACTTCAACTAATACTAACATACAAATTCTTCTGCTTAAATCCTTCAGTGGGTTCCAGGTTGGGTTTCTGAGACACTGAGATGAAAGTTCACATGTAACATATCTATCTGGGAGTATGCCCAGGAAAAGGTGAGCAGAGAGAGTCAATGGGATTGGGGCGGGCGACAAACAAGGCAGAGTATCAAGTAAGCCCCCAAATGTTAACTTTCTGTCAGCTCTACGGGGAAGATGAAAACAGGGCTGGTCACTCCTGAAAGTCACTCCCAATAAAACAGGGAACCTCGTGCACTATTGATGGGAATATAAATTGGTGCAGCCACTCTGGAAAACAGTACGGAGGCAACTCAAAGTATTAAAAATAGAACTATCACATGATCCAGCAATTCCAGATGTTAATTCAAAGAAAATAAAAATGTTAAGTCAAAACTATATATGCACTCTAGCATTCACTGAACTATTTACAAGGTCAAGATATGGAAACAACCTCAGCATCCACTGATGGATGAATGAACTAAAAAAAATGTGATTCACACACACACATGCATACATGGTATTATTTAGCTATTCTAAAAAGGGAACTTTGCAATTTGGTACATCATGGATAGGTCTCGAGAATATTACACTAACTCAGTTATAAAAGAAGCAAGTCATGGGGATATACTGTATCACAGTGGTGATTATGCTTAATATTGTATTGCATATTTGAAAGTTGCCAAGAGAAGAAACTTTAAAAGTTCTCATCACAAGAAAAATAATTCTATAACTCTAAGATGTTAATTAGACTTACTGTCGTGATCATTTAGCAGTATATAAAAATATCAAATCACTATGTTGTACACTTGAATGAGATGTGTATAAGAGACAGATCTAATACCTCTTGTGTTAGGATCTTTAGGTACTTCCTGTGATGTGAATGTTGAGTCATTTAGGGCAAGGGCTCCAGACTGGGACACAAGGCACCTGAGATCTAGGGTAAGATTTTCCATTCATTTGATTTCTGATTTTGAAAATGTCATTCAACATCTTTTCACCTCAATTTATTTATTCTGTATACTGAGCTGTTAATGCTCTTTAAATCTACCTCAAGTTTCACTTGAACTCAGACACTACCATGGTCTAGTAACCTGAGATGAAGGTCATATACAGGTCATTAGATGAGCTCCTGGCTAAAGTGTCAGTAGTACCCACCATTAAAAAAAAACAGGTTTACTATATTCAAAACAAAACTTCTGTAACTTGAAAAACACAAGGTCAACAGAAAAACAATGTAAATGATAGAAAAAAAATAGTTTTTAAAATGTTTTACATACATCAACAGTAAAATTCTAAAAAGAAAATTCAGCTCAGTTCAGTTGCTCAGTCATGTCCGACTCTTTGATATTAAAAAAAATAGGAGGCCATAAAAGCACTGGGCTCATTCAAATATGAAAAGATGTTTAGCTTCACTACTAATCAAATATTAAAACAAAAAAATCACTTTTTAACCTATCACATTAACAAAAATTTACAAATATACTATACCTGTGAAAACACTGGGAATCAGGTACTCATTAGTGGACATATAAATTTGGTACCACCTTTTAGAAAGTAATTTAGAAGTGTATATCAAAATCTAAAATTTATTGTAACATTTGACCCAGAAATTCTACTTTAAGGAATTACTCCTACAGAAGTATTCATACAGGCTTACCAAGGTAAAAAGAAAACACACAATGCATGATTCCAGTATATAAACAAATCCATAGAAATGGAAACAGATCAATGCTTGCCTGGGACTGGGTGGGACCAGAGCTTGCCTGCAAAAGGAGATAGAAATCTTTGAGGTGATGGAAATATTCTAAAACTAAGTTGTGGTGTTGATTGTACAGTTAACTGTCAATTTAATAAAAACATCCTTGATAGCTCAATTGGTAAAGAATCTGCCTGCAATGCAGGAGACCCTGGTTCAATTCCTGGGTTGGGAAGATCCACTGGAGAAGGGATAGGTTACCCACTCCAGTATTCTTGGGTTTCCCTGTGGCTCGGCTGGTAAACAATCAGCCTGCAATGTGGATTAATAAATTGAATTAACTTTGTGAATTTTATAGCAGGTAAATTACCCCTCAATAAAGCTGTTTTTTTCAGAGACACAAAAAGCAAAATACTCATCAGTCTAGTAGTAGCATGTGCATACGCAGATACATGTATATTTCCGCAAAGAAATTTCTGCCTTAGAACGCTGCTAAACATATTGAATGTTTCAATAGGAATATTACTTTCAATACATCCAGAAAAAAATTGGAAAATTATTATATATTTTTCAAAATACTGATTTATAAAATATTATAGTTTATAAAAATTCTAAAAATATTATCTTTGAAAGCTCTTGGAATATATACAGTTCCCACCCCACCAGCCTCCAAAAACACAAAATCTGGTTTCATATATGTCTGATCAACATGGCAGTATGATATTTTGCAAAAGCAGAGTAAATTAAGAAGACCAAGCCATTTGTAAATACAGCATCACAAAATGGAAGGCAGTAAAGGTCACTGCTAACATTCACTGAGCACTACGCCACGTGCTCCGAATGACCTCATCCTTGTCATCCACATGACCACTCAATGCTGCAATCCGACCACAGTGCACTTGGAGAGACCACAGAGCTGGCGACTGCAGAGCAGAGACGGAAGCCCAGGTGGTCAGACACCAAGGCCTGGGCTCGAAAGCTAGACCAGACTGCCCCGTTACTAAATAGGTCATACTCACATCACACATATAAACTAATTCTGATTACACGTTTCTTTCAATAAAACACTTTCTAAATTTTTATTTCAGTGGTCAGTTTTTAATTTTTTAAACTATTCCCACGTTGCCAATTCAAGTCAACAGGACACAAAGTAGGTATTTGAGGAGCTTTCATAGAATTCTAAATAGCTAACAGAGGAAATGGCATAAAATGGAGATTAGAAACTATATGGTGAATTATGTTGAACACTTTTAACAACATTGCTTTCCACAAATTCAGACTGGTTGACTGTTTAAAAATCAACTTTCAAAACATGCATAATAGATGGAACAAAATCCTTCCTATTTCTTTCAAGGTTTAAGACATCAGGATACATATATATGTGTAAGTATGTATGAATGACCAATTCATAATGTTGTATGGCAGAGATGAACAATTTAAAAAATAAATAAATAAAATGGATAACCAACAAGGTCCTACTATATAGCACAGGGAACTCTGCTCAATATTATGTAACAACCTAAATGGAAAAAGAATCTTAAAAAGAATAGACATATGTATAACGAATCGTTTTCTGTACACCTGAAACTAACACAATGCTGTTAATGAACTACGTTGTTATTTAGTTGTATCTGACTCTTTTGTGACCTCATGGACTGTAGCCCACCAGGCTCCTCTGTCCATGGGGTTTCCCAGGCAAGAATACTGGAGTGGGTTGCCATTTCCTTTTCTAGGGGATCTTCCCGACCCATGGATGGAACCCATGTCTCCTACTTTACCACCAAGCCACCAGGAAAGTCATAGTCAAATAAAAAGTTTTTTTAAAAGAAGGTATCAGGAAGCCTGACACAGGAGAGACCGCCCACTGGAAAACACTGCAGCCCATCACATTTCAATTATTTCTACAACTTCACTAACAAGTCATTAATAAACCAAGCCCCCAGAGACACTGATCATAGCGATCGTATATCAAATAGACACAGCAGGCCCTCCTACACCTCCCACCGACACAGGTAACACGGCATGCTCACACTGAAAACAGGATATAATAAACCCATTTAGATTCTCACATCAGTAAAAGAGGAAAATAAACCTGGCATTGATGCTTGGCTATGATATCCTTAAGAGGATGCTAATCCTCCTAAATCCCATATTTGTGCAGTCAAAGGTTACAAATATTCTCATCACAAAATGAGCCTTAGAAACACAAAGATTCCGTTGGTCTTAAAACTGGAAAATAATGACCTCGTTTCTCATAAAACCCAAATAAATGCAAATCCCAGTGTATCCTAGTGTAGCGAGCTTCCTCCCTTATCTTAGGGTTACTGATATTATCCTGCCACCTTTTTCCATCCAGCAGGGATAAAAAGAACAGCTCTCTGAAACAGCTGAGTTCACAACTCAATCTAAAAAGCCTCATTTAGATGTACCCTCATTCATTAATTTTGAAATTAAGTTTTATCAGTTCTTGCCATATCAACGGGAAAGTCCTCAAATATACATGCAAAAGTTATTATCTTACTCTTCTGCAGTGTTTAAAAATTGATAATGGTGAAAGCCCAATTACCATCTAGCCACGTCAAGGCATACAAGTCAGTGAATTGCACAGATTTTAAGAAGCTCAGGTATCATTACTGAGTCTAGCCCCCTTTGAACTTACAACCAACATTCCTATTTTGTTAATATCATCATATTGAAACTCTTGGCATTATAAAGCTAATTTTACATACCAATTTCCCATTGGTTGTCATACTCCATGTTGGATAATATTTTCATGTTAAGCATCGAGATAAAGCCTTTCTAGATGAATTCTTATTGACAAACTGAATTTTGTTTAAAACATCGGTTTTAAACTCTGGAACACTGAAATGAGCTTCTGTGTTTTTAAGTCAGGTTCATTTTAATATTGTTCTAATTTTTTCATTTTGATGACAATCATTGTTTCAAATCATCTTCTGTTCGACCACTGAGGAACAACTGGCTTATGTCTAAAAATACACGCCAAACCGTCTGTATACCTATTGACTTAGAGGGAGGCATCAAGAAAATTAGCTTTGTTGTGCAAAATGTGGTGAGTTTTCATGGAGTTTACAACAATCACCTTCGGAAGGAGCCAATGGCTACACTGTGCTGTGATTGTGATTGGGGCTGTTACAATGACAGAGTCTGTAATTCCGATTTGCTTCTCCTGACGGCGGAAATGTCTTTTTTTTTGGTGTGTACAGCACGGTTCCTGGCACATATCGAGCACCAGCTAGGAAGAAAGGCAGGCAGGAATTCATATTCAAAAGTGCTTCGGAAACTATAAATCCCATGCCTATATAAGAGCTCAGTGAGGTGAGGTGAGGTGAAGTCGCTCAGTCGTGTCCGACTCTTTGTGACCCCGTAGATTGTAACCTACTAGGCTTCTCTGTCCATGGGATTCTCCAGGCAAGAATGTTGGAGTGGATTGCCATTTCCTTCTCCAGGGGATCTTCCCAACCCAGGTATCGTATTGTTTTCATTAGCACCAGGAGAGTGGTTGATCTGCTTATGTGATTAGCTGTACTTAGAGCAGGTCCTCCTCAAGAGCCTGTCTTGCGCTCGAAATAGGGCTAAATAAACTGTCTCTTCTTAAAGCTTGATAATTCCTACACCAAATGAAATCCATCTTCTTAAGCAAAAGGACTGATTATTGCTTACCTATACGGAGTTGACAGGGGAAGAAAAGGCTTTTTCATTCTATCAAAAAATAATAATTCCTATTTTCTTTCAAATATCACACCTCACTCAGACTTGCAGATTCTCCCCCAAAGAGAGGATAAACAGGTCAATAGGCCATTGAGATAAATGTCACAAAGAAAAAACTACTCAAAGTAAACACCACAACGCTTTTTGTCTTTGGACAGATTTACATTCTTTTTTTGATCCTCTCACAATGCCCTTTCCCAAATTTAGAAAGTATGTTAGAATCACATTTAAAATAACAAGACTATCCTGTGAAAACCTGTCAAGATGTGTTGGACTTCTTTTCTAGCTATGATTGTCCAGTTTTATTTAAAAGAACAGCTAAACAGCTAAACAATAACACTGCTTGACATATAAGATAATCTTCAATACAAGGGCCTGCAAACAATGTATATATCCTGATCAAGTGAGTGTGCGTGTCTGAAAGAGAGAAAGAGAAATAGCTCACATTGACTGCTGCTGCGTTGCTCCAGTCGTGTCCGACTCTGTGCGACCCCATAGACGGCAGCCCACCAGGCTCCCCGGTCCCTGGGATTCTCCAGGCAAGAACACTGGAGTGGGTTGCCATTTCCTTCGCCAATGCATGAAAGTGAAAAGTGAAAGTGAAGTCGCTCAGGCGTGTTCAACTCTTAGGGACCCCATGGACTGCAGCCTCCCAGGCTCCTCCGTCCATAGGATTTTCCAGGCAAGAGTACTGGAGTGGGGTGCCATTGCCTTCTCCGGCTCACATTGACTAGACCACATCAAAAATATCAGATTTAATTCTAGTTGTCATATTTTGAGAGAAACAATTGAAACTGGGATATTTAACATTTACAGAGAAGAATGTGATCAATCTAAGAATGTTGTTACATGAGGACATCTGAGTAAAGCGGGTTTATCAAAACTGGATCCCAGAGAATCTTAGAGAAACAGAAGTGTGTCTGGAAAAGAGATGTGTCCATTTTCTTTAAATAACTGAAGGAATCGCATACAAATATGAAGGAAGCATGTTTTTACTTCTTGACAAAATTAGGAGCAATATGATATATTCAGTTCCCAGCAACTTAAGAGGGAAATTCAAGAGTTCGGTTTGGAACATGTAACTTTGAGATACCAAGTAGGTATCTCGGAGAAGGAAATGGCAACCCACTCCAGTATTCTTGCCTGGGAAATCCCATGGACAGACGAGCCTGGTGGGCTACAGTTCATGGGGTCGCAAAAGAGTCAGACACGACTTAGTTACTAAAACAAACAAAGTAGATATCTGAGGCTTCTCAGGTGATGCTAGTGGTAAAGAACCCACCTGCCAATGCAGGAGACTTAAGAGACATAGGTTTGCCCCCTGGAGAAGTGCACAACAACCCACTCCAGTATTCTTGCCTGGAAAATCCCATGGACAATGGGAAATCCCATGGAGGAGTCTATGGTCCACAGAGTTGCAGAGTCAGACACAACTGAAGTGACTTTCAGTTCAATTCACTCACTCAGTTGTGTCCAACACTGTGACCCCATGGACTGCAGCACACCAAGCTTAAACTCAACTCACGCCCACTGAGTTGGTAATACTGTATAGCCATCTCATCCTCTGTCATCCCCTTCTCCTCCCACCTTCAACCTTTTCCAGCATCAGAGTCTTTTCAAATGAGTCAGCTCTTCGCATCATGTGGCCAAAGTATTCGAGTTTCAGCTTCAGCCTCAGTCCTTCCAATGAATATTCAGGACTGATTCCCTCTAGGATGGACTGGTTGGATCTCCTTGCTGTCCAGGGAACTCTCAAGAGTTTTCTCCAACACCACACTTTAAAGCATCAATTCTTCAGCGCTCAGTCTTTACAGTCCAACTCTCACATCCATACATGACCACTGGAAAAACCATAGTTTTGGTTTATAGAAAAACTTGCCTCCTGAGAAATATGTATGCAGGTCAAAAAGCAACAGTTAAGTGACTTAGCACAAATAAATGTTTAAATGAAGATAAATAGAGATACACACACACACAGATTTATATATTCTATACACATATATAAATTTGATAGTTGAGATTCTAGAAAGAAGACACAGCTTTAGGCATAATTTTGATAATATTTAAAATCTTCAGTCTGGGTGAATTCATCGAGGAAATAAATTTATTTAAGAGAAGTGGTCCAAGGACTAGCCCTTGCCTATCCTAACATTAATATATCTGAAAGGTAAGAATCAAGAAAGAGAGACAGGAGTGTCTTAGTTTGAGTTTCCCTAGAAGTAGACCCTGAATCAGTTATTTGGGTACAGGTAATTTATTGGGTTAGCCAAAAAGTTCATTCGGGTTTTCTGTAAGATATTGTGGAAAAATCTGAATGAACCTTTGGGTCAACCCAGTATTTGAGAGGTGATCCCCAAGAAACACTAGTAGTGGAATCAGACCAAGGGACAAGGACAGAAAAGCAACCAGTGAAGGGAACGTTATCAAGCAAGTTTATCATCGGGCACCAGTGGAGTTTAATTCCCTTGAAGAACTCTGTAAACCAATACAGAATGCATGGCTCAAGGTTATCCTTCCAGCAAGAAAAGAAGCTGGAGAGTCTTTAGATACCCACTGCATCAGTCTCGAGATGAGATCGGCTCCCGGGAGGCATTTTTGATATTTTGAGCCTCCCAGGCTTGTGGGCTGTGTGGGCTCCAGCATCCAACACAAGCTCAAAGGTAGACAGCTGCAAGTTGGCTGGAGCAGAGTGAACTAATGAAGGACCAGCCAGATGACAGCCTCCATCGCAGGGTGGCACAGTCAGAAAGATGGGGAGAGACAAACATATCCTGCAAGCCAAGTGAATCACGAGCTAACAATGCAAAACGGATCCCTGCATTATGTCAGATATTGGAGACATGCCCTCTGGCTGTTTCTTCAGCAACAATTTTCTATGGTATTAACCAGTAGAAAAATTAAAAAAAATATATCAGCAGCACAGAGTCCCCAAAGTGAAATTCTCCTTCTTCCAACTTCAGAATGAGTTTTGTACAATAGGAGATAAGTGGCTTATAAAGACATATTGAACAATATGTTAATTAAAGGAGTAGTGCCAACTGCAGGAACATTCATAACCTTCGGGGAAAAAGGAAACTTTCTTTTGAGGACACTATGGAGGGCAATCGCTTGTGCAGCAGATATTAGCTGAGCAATCGTCAGTAATGTCTGCCACTGGGTGAACTATGTGGGACGGGGCTCAGGTGTGCCCAACTCTTTGTGACCCCAAGGACTGTAGTCCGAGAGGCTCCCCTGTTCATGGGATTTTTCAGGCAAGAAGACTGGAGTGAGTTGCTACTTTCTACTCCAGGGAACCTTCCCAACCCAGGTATCGAACCCACATCTCCTGTGTCTCCAGCATTGGCAGGGGGATTCTTTACCACTGAGCCACTTGGGAAGCCCCCAGGCATATTACACCTTTCATAAAATCATGAGAATATACTTATTGGCTACTAGACTCAGGTTACCTTCAGTTTCACTAGAATGTATTTCTAGTATAGAAAGATGTAGAAAGATTTCCCAGATAAAATTCCCCTATTGGAAAATCCCCAAGCCCCATCAACTATGTTTCCTTATTTACTGTATATGTTTCTTTTAAAAATATTTTCTTCACAATTTGAAAAATAATTATGGATATGTTTTAAATTCTTAAGTGTGTGAGAAAGACCTGGAAGGAAAGATTTACCTGCAGGACAGTAAATAAGTGCGATGTGTCCTTCAGCTCACCTTCAGATAGAAAGGTAAACTGTTTGACTTTATCATCAGGAAAAAGCAGACAGCAAGGAAATTGGCTGTGTAAACAATGGCCTTGGCATGATTAGAAGCAGCCAAACATTAAAGCAGTCTTTCTTAACTCATAAAAAGATACTTAGCATCTGATCACTGATATTTTTGTGCGTAAAAGACTCTACTTCGAAATACAGGTATCTGTATACTGCCTGAAAAGTCATTAACCAAAACCCAGACTCTGACATTTATTGTGAATCTATTTCTCATGGAAAATCACCATAGCTGCTGTTCTGCAGGGCTGACAGTACCTTCTCAGCTGTTTGCCTTTAAGAATCATTTAAAGGACCAAGGGAAGAAGGAAAATTGAAAATCAAATTAAATGTCACAAGTGAAGGGCTGTCACCCTCAGATTTAATAATGTCGTTATTGAAAGTTAAATACCAGGTAATTATGAATATGAAGATATGCAAGAAATATACAGCATAATTACATATAGCCAGCATTTTCAGAGTTAAGAATTTAACATCATCTGAAGAATTTTCTAAATGACTATTATCATCTACACAGCCTATCCCTACCAGCCCACTAAATCAAGGTAGTTGATTTGAATTATAAGGATGGGATTTGGATTATTTCTATTCAGATGCAATCAGTTAGATTTTTTCTCTTACGCTTTTAGTCCTTTAAGAGGGATGTGGCCCAGTGTCTTGGTGGTGTATATGCTGAGTTACCTTGCAAAATGGTTCCCTCTGCAGGCAAATACTTTGTGATGATACAATGCTAAACATGGATAATAATTTCCATCACAGTTTTCTGGGGGATCATTCAAGAATGCACAGC
This sequence comes from Madoqua kirkii, assembly GCA_006408675.1. Taxonomy (NCBI): domain Eukaryota; kingdom Metazoa; phylum Chordata; class Mammalia; order Artiodactyla; family Bovidae; genus Madoqua; species Madoqua kirkii. The sequence continues at coordinate 52,257 of SJYC01132467.1, forward strand.
ACACAAACTCATCCCTCAACTTCACTGCTCCATCCCTATTCTAATATACATCACCGGAATGATGACATTCAGAACCATAATTCATCAGTACACATCTTTCTCCTGATGTATTGTGTTTCATACCATTGCTCTGAAAGTGACACAGAATTCTGAGTGAGTGAAAACTCATAAATAATATTACAATTAAAAATAAAAGATTACTTAGCAGGTAGCAAGTATATTCAGATGTGACTTTTAAATGGCAGACGCATGGCATTTTTCAATCTCAGAAACATCTATTATGTGGGCCATGAGGGACCAGGGGAATAGGATGGATTTTTTAATACTTCTACACTTTTTTGTTCCCTTCTCAGATAAACAAACACAGAGAGACAAACTTAGGTCCAGATTTTACGGGTCTTGGGATGGATGTGGAAGTCTGCTCAACCTTTTTTTTTTTTTTTTTTTTGAGACTGTAAAGGTATCTCTTAGGTTATTAACCTTCTCTAAGTGTCAAAAATAGTCTATGTACTGAATTTTCTCTTTTGTTGTCCTTACCCATGCCTCTATCTTTCTCATTTCTCCTCTGCGCAGTCAGGACAGGATAAATTGAAGTGGGAGAATAGTCCAGGTGGGAGTGAGGAGCAACACATGTTTCTCAGGCTAATCCCAGTGACCATTGTTGCAAATCCTACTAAAAATGCCAAGCTAATATGGGATGAACAGTGAAAAAGTCACAGGTACTTCATGTCCAAGGACCAGCAGACCAGGGATGACCTAACTCACAGAAACCAATCCAGGACCCAGGTAGCAACTAATTCTTTTGCTCAATTATGTAACATAATAGTGCATTTCCAGACTTAAAAAAATCACAAAGTATAAAAGGATAAGCAAAGAAATGTGAGTCTTTATTGCATTCTGAATCTCCAATTCCACTCCTCAGATGTAATAGCTTTTAACTTTCTTGCATATTTGTTAGTTCACTATGGTCTGCACTGAAATATCATGCAGGCCACATACGCATTTGGTCCATGGAATTCTCCAGGGAAGAACACTGGAGTGGGGAGCCATTCCCACCTGCAGAGGATCTTCCCAACCCAGGAATCAAACCTGGGTCTCCTGCACTGTAGGCAGATAATCATCTGAACCACAAGGGAAGCTCTTAAAGGTTTTCAGTTCAGTCAGTTCAGTCGCTCAGTCATGTCCAGCTCTTTGCAACCCCATGAACTGCAGCACGCCAGGCTTCCCTGTCCATCACCAACACCCAGAGTTCACTCAAAATCATGTCCAGCAAGTCGGTGATGCCATCCAGCCATCTCATCCTCTGTCATTCCCTTCTCCTCCTGCCCCCAATCCCTCCCACCATCAGAGTCTTTTCCAATGAGTCAACTCTTCCCACGAGGTGGCCAAAGTATGGGGGTTTCAGCTTTAGCATCATTCCTTCCAAAGAACACCCAGGACTGATCTCATTTAGAATGGACTGGTTGGATCTCCTTGAGGTCCAAGGGACTCTCAAGAGCCTTCTCCATCACCACAGTTCAAAAGCATCAATTCCTCGGCTCTCAGCTTTCTTCACAGTCCAACTCTCACATCCATACATGACCACTGGAAAAACCATAGCCTTGACTAGACAGACCTTTGTTGGCAAAATGATGTCTCTACTTTTGAACATGCTGTCTAGGTTGGTCATAACTCTCCTTCCAAGGAGTAAGCATTTTTTAATTTCATGGCTGCAATCACCATCTGCAGTGATTTTGGAGTCCCCCAAAATAAAGTCTGACACTGTTTCCCCATCTATTTCCCATGAAGTGATGGGACCAGATGCCATGATCTTCGTTTTCTGAATGTTGAGCTTTAAGTCAACTTTTTCACTGTCCTCTTTCACTTTTATCAAGAGGCTTTTTAGTTCCTCTTCACTTTCTGCCATAAGGATGGTATCATGTGCATATCTGAGGTGACTGATATTTCTCCCGGCAATCTTGATTCCAGCTTGTGCTTCTTCCAGCCTAGCATTTCTCATGATGTACTGTGCATAGAAGTTCAATAAGCAGGGTGACAATATACAGTCTTGATGGCTTTAGTAGCATTTAAAATTTGAAACAGGTGAAATTTAATTAACATTTATATTTAACCCAATATATCCCAAATGTCATCATTTAAACACATAATCAATATGATAGCATATGAATGAGGTATTTTGCATGATTTACCTGAATCTCCTAAATCCAGTGTGTATTTTACATTACAGCATATCTCAGTTCAGACCAGCCACATTTCAAAGACTTAATAGTCAGTGGTTATTGGTTACTATAGTGCAGTTCTAGATGCCTTCTCTGCTTGAGATATATATATATACACACACACACACACATATATATATATACACACACACATATATATACATATATATATATATATATCAGTGTGTGTGTGTATATATATATTCATGAACAAATTTGACACACTGTTCTATATACTATTTTTCTCAATTGCTACAAAGATTTCCATATTAGCAAATGAAGACATGATTTGGTTTTTAATAGCTGCATTTTGGGTGCCTTCCTTCTTTTTCTATAATTGTCCTTTAAAATACATCATTTCTCGCACGTGTGAGTACAGAGATTTGTGTGAATTTCTTGATCTAAGAGCATATACATTTAAAATCTTGAATTCTGATGCCAAACTGCCTTCCAAATGTGGAAGATTTATGTTCTATCCTTTATTTTCATGCTTTTTAATCTCAGTCAGTTGGATAACGTAAAAATACAGTGTTCTGTAGTTCCCTGATGCCCAGTGAAATTAGCATCTCTGCAGATGTTTAGAAGCCATGAATATTTTCTGAACTGCCTTCAAGTGTATTTACTCCATTGATCCACAGAGTTATTGTCCTTTTAAATTGACTGTCCGGGACTTTTTCAATATGAAGAAAACTTGTCTTTTCTCTGTCAAATATGTTATAAATATTTCCTTTCATTTGTGTTGGGTTCTTAATATTGTATATAGTACTATTTTGCTGAACCAAACTTTCAAAATTTGATTAAGTTTAGTTAAGCCTTTTCATACACTATTTTATCTTTTTGCCTGTTTCAAGATAATAGAAAAATCAGGGTTTTCTTGTAGTACATTTCTTGTTGTGCTTTTATAATTATCTTCTGAAATTCAGGCACACAGAACTAGATTAAACATAAATTTCCTTCATTCCCATGTATGAATGAGTTTTAATTAGTCTGTAATTTATTTATAATAATGTAAAAATCATCACAACTCAAAACCAAAGTTGAAAAACTCACAATTAAACCTACTATATGGTTCCCCACATCCCATCCTCCCAGCTCATCACCACCACCAGAAGGCTCACTTTTCTGAATTCTAGGGTCATCATTCCCTTGCCTATGATTTCCTTATAGGTTATTAATTATAAATATTTATTATGTTTCCTTTTGTAATTAAAAAGTACATGTGTGTATGTGTCTGTGATCGTTTGGCTATTTGAAGCTTTACCAATGTGTCATGCATGTCAGGAGATCCTTTTTATTTTTTTTAATTAATTTTTTTTTTCATTACAATACTGTATTGGTTTTGCCATACATCAACATGAGTCCGCCATGGGTGTACATGAGTTCCCAATCCTGAGCCCCACTCCGACCTCCCTCCCCATACCATCTCTCTGGGTCATCCCAGTGCACCATCCCCAAGCATCCTGTATTCTGTATTGAACCTAGACTGGCGACTCATTTCTTATATGATATTATACATGTTTCAATGCCATTCTCCCAAATCATCCCACCCTCTCCCTCTCCCACAGAGTCTAAAAGTCTGTTCTATACATCTGTGTCTCTTCTGCTGTCATGCATACAGGGTTATCGTTACCATCTTTCTAAATTCCATATATATGTGTTAGTATATGGACATCACCAGATGGTCAACACCGAAATCAGATTGATTATATTCTTTGTAGAAAAGGTGGAGAAGCTCTATACAGTCAACAAAAACAAGACCAGGAGCTGACTGTGGCTCAGATCATGAACTCCTTATTACCAAATTCAGACTCAAATTGAAGAAAGTATGGAAAACCACTAGACCATTCAGGTATGACCTAAATCAAATCCCTTATGATTATACAGTGGAAGTGAGAAATACATTTAAGGGCCTAGATCTGATAGAGTGCCTGATGAACTATGGACAGAGGTTCGTGACACTGTACAGGAGACAGGGATCAAGACCATCCCCATGGAAAAGAAATGCAAAAAAGCAAAATGGCTGTCTGGGGAGGCCTTACAAATAGCTGTGAAAAGAAGAGAGGCGAAAAGCAAAGGAGAAAAGGAAAGATGTAAGCATCTGAATGCAGAGTTCCAAAGAATAGCAAGAAGAGATAAGAAGGCCTCCTTGAGGGATCAATGCAAAGAAATAGAGGGAAAGAACAGAATGGGAAAGACTAGAGATCTCTTCAAGAAAATTAGAGATACCAAGGGAACATTTCATGCAAAGATGGGTTCGATAAAGGACAGAAATGGTCTGGACCTAACAGAAGCAGAAGATATTAAGAAGAGGTGGCAAGAATACACAGAAGAACTGTACAAAAAAGATCTTCAT
>SJYC01132468.1:0-66262 GCA_006408675.1 Madoqua kirkii
TCAACATTCAGAAAACGAAGATCATGGCATCTGGTCCCATCACTTCATGGGAAATAGATGGAGAAACAGTGGAAACCATGTCAGACTTTATTTTGGGGGGCTCCAAAATCACTGCAGATGGTGATTGCAGCCATGAAATTAAAAGATGCTTAGTCCTTGGAAGGAAAGCTATGACCAACCTAGATAGCATATTGAAAAGCAGAGATATTATCTTGCGAACAAAGGTCTGTCTAGTCAAGGCTATGGTTTTTCCAGTGGTCATGTATGGATGTGAGGGTTGGTCTGTGAAGAAAGCTGAGCACCAAAGAATTGATGCTTTTGAACTGTGGTGTTGGAGAAGACTCCTGAGAGTCCCTTCGACTGCAAGGAGATCCAACCAGTCCATTCTGAAGGAGATCAGTCCTGGGTGTTCACTGGTAGGACTGATGTTGAAGCTGAAACTCCAGTACTTTGGCCACCTGATGGAAAGAGTGGACTCATTAGAAAAGACTCTGACGCTGGGAGGGATTGAGGGCAGGAGGAGAAGGGGATGACAGAGGATGAGACAGCTGGATGACATCACAGACTCAGTGGACATGAGTTTGAACAATCTTTGGGAATTGGTGATGGCCGGGGAAGCCTGGCTTGCTGCAGTCCATAGCGTTGCAAAGAATCAGACACAGCCTAGCCACTGAAGAACAGCAGCAGCAGTATGAGATTGGTTTGACATTTGAAAATCATTGTGACTCAGCACATTGACAAATTAAAATATGTATTTGTGTATATATATATATACAATCATATATATACACATGGTCATTTCAATAGATGAAAAAAAAATTTTTTTAATTTCAGCTTTCATTCCTAATACTCAGTAAACTAAGAACAGAAAGGAATTTTCCCCTGGAGAAGGGACTGGCTACCCACTCCAGTATTCTTGCCTGGCGAATTCCATTGACAGAAGAGCCTGGCAGGCTACAGTCCATGGGGTCGCAAAGTGTTGGACTCGACTGAGTGACTAACACTTTGTAAAATATTAGTATAGTTCATAGTAAGAAGTTAGGATTTAAGAGTATAGCAGGATGGTAAGTTATTATATGTCAGATCTCATTTTATTACCCTGTTGAAATTTTATTGCGTGTTAAAAAGAGTATATAATTATGACTGGCTCCTTTCTCTTTTCCAGAATTAAATTGTAATTGTGATTGGGTGTGTGTCCATCTTTATGGTAATAGTGGTAGTTAAACATGCTTAGTAATAAACATACATTTAACCAACAGGAAAAGAAAAAAAGAAGAAAGGAACTTTTTAATTTTTGGGGGGGCCACATGGTGTGACATGCAAGACCATGGATCAAACCCATGGTCACTGCCGTGGAGCTGCAGGGTCTTAAATACTGGACCCCCAGGGAAGTCCCAGAAAGGAACTTCCTTAACCTGATAAAATATATCTCAGAAAAACCTAAAGGCTTAACACCAAGTTACATTTAATAGTGAAGAAGTCAATGTTTGCCCGCAATACGAGAACAAGGTAAGGGTGTTCCCTCTTTCCACTTCTGCCAACACTGTAATGGAGGTTCTAGATAGTATAGTAAGGCAAGAAACCAAAACAAGAATCCCACTGATTGTAAAGAAAGGAGTAAAACTATCCCTACCCGCAGATGGCATAGTCACCTATGTAAAAATCTCTAAGGAATTTATACACAAAAAAGATATTAGAACTACTCTGCGAGATTAGCAAGAGGGCCAGATACAAAGCCAACTGTATTTCTACATACAACAGACAATTGACTGGGAAAGATATTTTAACCACAATAAATGCACTATAGTTTTAAAAATTGATAATGTGAACTTCATCAAATATGAAAACATTACTCTTCAAAAGACAGTTTGAAGAAAGTTAAAAGCCAAGCAAAAGCTCGGTAAGGAGTATTTGTAAAAAGTCTGGTAAAGAAGATTTGTAAAACAGATCTCTGACAATGAACTCATGTTCAGAACATATAGAGAACACTTAACAACTGAATAATAATAACCCAAACAATCCAACTAAGAAATAAACAAGTGAACAGACACTTCACTAAAATTGATTCTTAACATCATCAGTCATGCAAAAAGTGAGAATCAAAAGCAGAGCAACTCATGCAGCTCAATATAAAAAAACAACACAACCAAAAAAATGGGCAGGAGACATCAGTAAAGGGCTCTCCGAAGGAGACATGCAGACGGCCAACAAGCACAAGAAAAGAACCTCAGCGTCACTAAGTATCGTTGCTGTTGTTCAGTCGCTAAGTGTGTCCGACTCTGAGCCCCCAGGCACTGCAGCACACCAGGCTTCCCTGTCCTCCACCATCTCCTGGAGTTTCTTCAGACTCGTGTCCATTGAACCAGTGATGCCACTAACCATCGCATCCTCTGTCGTCGCCTTCTCCTCCTGCCCTCAATCTTTCCCCTAATCAGGTCTCCTCCAGTGAAGGGGCTCTTCACATCAGGGAGCCAAAGTATTGGAGCTTCAGCTTTAGCACCAGTCCTTCTGATGAATATTCAGGATTGATTTCCTTTAGGATTGACTGGTTTGATCTCCTTGCAGTCCAAGAGACTCTCAAGAGTCTTCTCCAGCACCACAATTTGAAAAAATTAATTCTTCAGCGCTCAGCCTTCTTTATGGTCCAGCTCTCACATCCGTAGACAACTACTGGAAAAACCATAGGTTTAATTATATGAAACTTTCTTGGCAAAGCGATGTCTCTGCTTTCTAATACACTGTCTAGTGTATTAATACGCTGGTTTATCATAACTTTTCCTCCAGGTAGCAAACATCTTTTAAATCCATGGCTACAGTCACTGTCCAGTGATTTTTGGAGCCCAAGAAAATCCGTCACTGCTTTCACTTTCCCCCATTGATTTGCCATGAAGTGATGGCACCGGGTGCCATGATCTTAGCTTTTTGAATGTTGAGCTTTAAGCCAACGTTCTCACTCTCCTCTTTCACCTTCATCAAGAGGCTCTTTAGTTTCTCTTCACTTTCTGCCATTAGGATGGTATCTGCATTTCTGAGGTTGTTGATATTTCTCCCGGCAATCTTGATTCCAGCTTGTGCTACATCCAGCCTGACATTTCTCATGATGTACTCTGCATATAAGTTAAATAAGCAGGGTGACAATATACAGATTTGACACACTCCTTTCCCCATTTGGAACCAGTCCATTGTTTCATGTCTGATTCTAACTGTTGCTTCTTGACCTGCATATAGATTTTACAGGAGGCAGGTAAGGTGGTCTGGTAGTCCCATCTCCTTAAGAATTTTCCAGTTTGTTGTGATCTACACAGTCAAAGGCTTTCACATAGTCAATGAAGCAGAAGTAGATGTTTTTCTGGAATTCTCTTATTTTTCTATGATCCAACAGATGTTGGCAATTTGACTCTGATTCCTCTGCCTTTTGTACATGTATAAGTCCTTGGTTCACTGTTGAAACCTAAATAGATTTTACAGGAGGCAGGTAAGGTGGTCTGGTAGTCCCATCTCCTTAAGAATTTTCCAGTTTGTTGTGATCTACACAGTCAAAGGCTTTCACATAGTCAATGAAGCAGAAGTAGATGTTTTTCTGGAATTCTCTTATTTTTCTATGATCCAACAGATGTTGGCAATTTGACTCTGATTCCTCTGCCTTTTGTACATGTATAAGTCCTTGGTTCACTGTTGAAACCTAGCTTGAAGAATTTTGAGCATTACCCTGCTAGAGTGCGAAATGAGCACAATTGTGTGGTAGTTTGAACATTCTTTGGTATTGCCCTTCTTTGGAACTGGAATGAAAACTGACCTTTTCTGGTCTTGTGGCCACTGCTGAGTGTTCCATATTTGCTGGCATACTGAGCACTCTAACAGCACCATGTTTTAGGATTTGGAATAGTTCAGCTGGAATTCCATGACCTCCACTAGCTTTGTTCATAGTAGTGCTTCCAAAGGCCAACTTGACTCCAGGCCAGCACTCCAGGATGTCTGACTCTAAGTGAGTGACCACACCATCATGGCTCTCTGGGTCATTAAGGCCTTTTTTGGATAGTTCTTCTCTGTATTCTTGCCACCTCTTCTTAATCTCTTCTGCTTCTGTTAGGTCTCTGTGGTTTCTGTTCTTTATTGAGCCCATCTTTGCATGAAATTCTTCCTTGGTGTCTCCAATTTCCTTGAAGAGATCTCTAATCTTTCCCATCCTATTGTTTCCCTCTATTTCTTTACACTGTTCACTTATGAAGGCTTTCTTATCTTTCCTTGCTATTTTTTTGATATAAGCATCTGAATGCAGAGTTCCAAAGAATAGCAAGAAGAGATAAGAAAGCCTTCTTCAGTGATCAATGCAAAGAAATACAGGAAAAGAATAGAATAGGAAAGACTAGAGATCTCTTCAAGAAAATTAGAGATACCAAGGGAACATTTCATGCAAAGATGGGCTTGATAAAGGACAGAAATGGTATCGACCTAACAGAAGCAGAAGATATTAAGAAGAGGTGGCAAGAATACACGGAAGAACTGTACAAAAAATCTTCACGACCCAGATAATCATGATGATGTAATCACTCATCTAGAGCTAAACATCTTGGAATGTGAAGTCAAGTGGGCCTTAGAAAGCATCACTACAAACAAAGCTAGTGGAGGTGATGGAATTCCAGTGGAGCTGTTTCAAATCTTGAAAGATGATGCTGTGAAAGTGCTGCACTCAATATGCCAGCAAATTTGGAAAACTCAGCAGTGGCCACAGGACTCGAAAAGGTCAGTTTTCATTCCAATTCCAAAGAAAGGCAATGCCAAAGAGTATTCAAACTACCGCACAATTGCACTCATCTCACATGCTAGTAAAGTAATGTTCAAAATCCTCCAAGCTAGGCTTCAGCAATACATGAACGGTGAACTCCCTGATGTTCAAGCTGGTTTTAGAAAAGGCAGAGGAACCAGAGATCAAATTGCCAACATCCACTGGATCATGGAAAAAGCAACAGAGTTCCAGAAAAACACCTATTTCTGCTTTATTGACTGTGCCAAAGCCTTTGACTGTGTGGATCATAATAAACTGTGGAAAATTCTGAAAGAGACAGGAATACCAGACCCCCTAACCTGCCTTTTGAGAAACCTGTATGCAGGTCAGGAAGCAACAGTTAGAACTGGACATGGACCAACAGACTGGTTCCAAATAGGAAAAGGAGTACATCAAGGCTGTATACTGTCACCCTGTTTATTTAACTTATATGCAGAGTACATCATGAGAAATGACAGGTCAGGAAGCAACAGTTAGAACTGGACATGGAACAACAGACTGGTTCCAAATAGGAAAAGGAGTACATCAAGGCTGTATACTGTCACCCTGTTTATTTAACTTCTATGCAGAGTACATCATGAGAAATGCTGGACTAGAAGAAACACAGGCTGGAGTCAAGATTGCCAGGAGAAATATCAATAATGTCAGATATGCAGATGACACCACGCTTATGGCAGAAAGTGAAGAAGAGCTAAAGAGCCTCTGATGAAATTGAAAGAGGAAAGTGAAAAAGTTGGTTTAAAGCTCAACATTCAGAAAACAAAAATCATGGCATCCAATCCCATCACTACATGGGAAATAGATGGGGAAACAGTGGAAACAGTGTCAGACTTTATTTTTGGGGGCTCCACAATCACTGCAGATGGTGACTGCAGCCATGAAATTAAAAGACGCTTACTCCTTGAAACAAAAGTTATGACCAGCCTAGATAGTATATTCAAAAGCAGACACATTACTTTGCCAACTAAGGTCCGTCTAGTCAAGGCTATGGTTTTTCCAGTAGTCATGTATGGATATGAGAGTTGGACTGTGAAGAAGGCTGAGCACCAAAGAATTGATGCTTTTGAACTGTGGTGTTGGAGAAGACTCTTGAGAGTCCCTTGGATTTCAAGGAGATCCAACCAGTCCATTCTGAAGGAGATCATCCCTGAGATTTCTTTGGAAGGAATGATGCTGAAGCTGAAACTCCAGTACTTTGGCCACCTCATGCGAAGCGAAGAGTTGACTCATTGGAAAAGACTCTGATGCTGGGAAGGATTGGGGGCAGGAGGAGAAGGGGACGACAGAGGATGAGATGGCTGGATAGCACCACTGACTCGATGGACGTGAGTCTGAGTGAACTCCAGGAGTTGGTGATGAACAGGGAGGGCTGGTGTGCTGCAGTTCATGGGGTTGCGAAGAGTCAGACGTGACTGAGTGACAGAACTGAACTGAACTGAATACTGTATTGGTGTTTTTCTTTCTGGCTTACTTCACTCTGTATAATCGGCTCCAGTTTCATCCACATCATTAGAACTGATTCAAATGTATTCTTTTGAATGGCTGAGTAATACTCCATTACGTATACGTACCACAGCTTTCTAATCCATTCATCTGCTGATGGACATCTAGATTGTTTCCATGTCCTGGCTGTTATAAACAATGCTGTGATGAACATTGAGGTACATGTGTCTCTTTCAATTCTGGTTTCCTCAGTGTGTATGCCCAATAGTGGGATTGCTGGGTCATAAGGCAGTTCTATTTCCAGTTTTTTAAGGAATCTCCACACTGTTCTCCTTAGTGGCTGTACTAGTTTGCATTCCCACCAACAGTGTAAGAGGGTTCCCTTTTCTCCACACCCTCTCCAGCATTTATTGCTTGTAGACTTTTGGATTGTAGCCATTCTGACTGGTATGAAATGGTACCTCACTGTGATCCTTTTCAACTAAATGATATTGCTAAGATTCAAAAAATACTGTGTTGCTAATACAAATATATCTTATTGCCTACCACTGTAGTTCATTAATACACTATGATAGTTCACTGTGGGCATACTGACAATATATTCATCTATATCTGAGGGGTGGCATTTGATTTAGTTTCATACTGTTGGTACTGTAAACAGGGCTACTTATAAAATGCTTTAAAAGCATCTCCTTTTTCACATATACCTAAAAGTGGAACTGTCTAGGTCATACAGTTTATGGATGTACGACTTTGGGAGAAAATGCTGCACTTTTCACAAGATGGTTACAAAAAATTTACACTCCCACCAGCAACGTGGCTCTGCGTTCCCATCATCTTCAACTTTGGCATGCTGGACCTTTTTTTCTTTAACAGTGAAGTGAATACAATGTGATATCTTAATATATTCCATAATTTTAACAGTCATTTATTTATTTTATTTTGTAAATGTGCTGCTCAACTTATTTGCCCATTTCTTCTTTGGGGTAATTTGGAAGCGTGTTTTATATATTTTTTTATACAAGGGTTTCTCTGTTATGTATAGACAAATGTCTTTCCCTCTTTTCTGTTTTGTCTATTAAAATTGTCTTTCAATAAACAAAAAGGGGAGGTTCAAAGGAAAGCAACAATATATGCAAATATCCTGAGGCACAAAGGTGTCTGAAGTATTTGCGGGACAGAGGGAAGAATGGTGTGATCTTTTGTAGGAAAGCAGTGTACACTGAGTATAGGCTTTTAAAGAAAAACTTTTAAATGGGATGTGAGGTTAGGAAATGTATTAAAGAAATCATCCTGGCTTCTGTGTGGAGAACTGCTAGGGAAAGAATGTAGATACCTGAACAGCAGCTAGGAAGTTACTGGTATTATATTCAATACACGTGACACTAAAGAATACTTTCATTTAAGCAGTGGCATTGGAGATAAACACAGAGTGGACTCAAGATCATTTCAAGGTAGTACGTCACCATTCTCCATGTCTTGCATTCTGCACTCCAGCCATAACAGAAACGACCCAGCCTTTCCCAACAGGGCGTGCCGGTTCACACGGCCACGGCGCCCACACGGCCCCAGTGTCACTTTCAACCACAAGCGAAAAAATGACCAACACCTTTTACGCACCCACAATGTCTCATGGTATTTTAGAACAGTAACTACCCCAGATAACACACAGATACTTTTATCACTTCCTCCAGATCTGGCAATATGCCTGGCATATACCAAGAACAGTGCCTTATAGTTTGATTATGATATCAATATCCACTTTTTTCCTAATGAAATGAAACTCTTAAAAGAACGCCACAAAGTTCCTTCCCTAAGTACCCTAGGTGATAGAGATGCACACAACCGTCTTATACTTCCTGCTACAACGTCTGCTTTGTATCTCCCCGGAAACGGGCAGCCGGAAGTGCGTGTGTGCGTGCTCAGCCATGTCTGACTCTTGCACCTCCACAGGCTATAGCCCGCCAGGGTCCTCTGTCCACAGGATTTCCCAGGCAAAGATACTGGAGCGGGTTGCCATCTTCTTCTCCGGGGCACCGTCCCAACCCAGAAATCAAACCCACGTCTTCTGCTGAGCAGACAGATTCTTTACCACTGTGCTATCTGAGACGCGCAGGCGCGCACACAGAGTCAGAAACACCACGATCCAAACAGATTCAAGTCCATATCAGTCACTGATGCAGTCGTCGGTGCTGGATGGGGAAGGCATCCTGGGGTCTTCTCTCCAACCTCAGCAACCCTCCACAGCGAGCTGGAAGACTCACCAGAGCATCCCAAGGAACTTGACTGCCCTTTGCCTATGAGGATGACACAGATGAGTGAAGTCCACCCTGCTCCCGGTTCTCGGCTATTTAGGTCAGTACCCCTGCCCTCGTACTAAACAGGATCGTTCACAGAGGTGAAACAGGACACTTCAAGTGTCTGGAGCACTCACCGAAGGTGCCCTTTTACTGTCTTTATTCCTCAGGCCCGGCCCCATCCTCCCCTGGCTGCTCCGCTTAGTCTGAGTACGTGCTCAGCCACGACCACACTCGGCCTTCCTTAACAGACTGAGACTCAGTTTCGCCCTGAGCGCTCCATGCTTTCGCCTCTCTTGGGCTAAGCTGCTCATTTTAACTTCATTCTTATAAAACTGCACTCCTAATAGCAAATAGCTTAGATTTAGGCTTGGCAAACTGTATCCTCCTCTAAAGACTCCATCCTTGTGACAATATGATCCAGAGAAGGGCTCGTGATAGACTGCGCTTGGACAGCGATGAGACAGAAAAGCCAGCTGTAGTGCTCAGCACTTTGCATTCCCCTCAAAGTTCATGGATAAAGGTGGATCACTGAACTAACCTGTCATCCCTCTCTCTGATCAACGGTAGTGGATCTGTCTTCTTTTCTCGAGACAGTAACTCAAGTGGAGTAACCCAGAACTCATTGTATTTTACTGCAAAGTAAAAGCTAACAAGAGGTTAACTGAGTATTTGACTGTCGAAAATGTTAGGCATGTGTGATTTCCCTTCCCCTATGGACATAACCTGAAACAGAGGAAGAAGATGGATGAGCCCGTAGGGATGATCGGAGGCTGAGCGGAAACTGTCACTGGGAATGTCATTAAGAAGAGTAGGTGTATGTGAATGTAGTTCTGTCTGGCAGAAGGCAAGTTCTCCCATGTCCCAGATCAGACAGTGTGGCCATCAAGAAACAACAATGAAACAACACTCTGTCGGAAGCAGCTGATTCTGAGGCCAGCATCTCTACAGAACAAAGCTGAAAGAGGAAGAACACCAAAGACAAGACCCAGCCAACAAGAATACTTTCAAAACATACTGATAACTTTCCAAATCTCTTTTATGGGTATCAAGCAGCTGTGAGCTATGGAAGACACAAACTGTTATCTTTACTTGGAATATGATGAGTACACAACTCAGAGAGGCTGCATGTAACAGAGTTGAAAAATCCTGGACAAAAATCATAATATCTGAGATTCCAGAAATGCTGAGCTGCAGCTACTTCAAGGCAACTTTAACACTGATAGATGAGAAAGGACCACAGCTCCTCTGCATGAATGTCTCCTAAATGTGTCCAGAACCCACTAGGCTTCCCTAGACACAGACAGCAAAGAGTCTGCCCCCAATGCAGGAGACCTGGGTTTAATCCCTGGGTTGGGAAGATCCCCTGGAGAAGGAAATGGCAACTCTTCCTATTTTTTTAACGTGACCACTAGTAAATTTTTTCAATTCATGGGGTCTCAAAGAGTCGGACACAACTGAGCAACTGAACTGAACTGAACTAGTAAATTTAAAATTAGATAAGTAACTCACATTATAGTTCTATTGAACAGCATTGCTCTAAAGGATTTGGGAGATGGGTGGAGTTATGAGATTAATGTAAATCAAGAAGGAACAGAATTACAGAGATTCCATTGTTGATCTGGTCTGCACAACAAGATAAGAGGTAAAGGATGGAATTGGTTGCACAAAGTTATTCCCAGTGTGATTCATAGGATGAAACTAGTTTACAAACTATCACTGGTCCATGACAAGTATAGAAGTTGAGGGTGCATCTTTGGAAACTTTTATACAGTCTGACAGGAATTTTACATTCATTGAACTTAATATTTTTAAATGGGCTCATTTTTTCTATGTCTTTGTGTTCTCTTACTCTAGTTTTCTTAATTTGTTGTAGATAGTTTTATGAAATTGCCAGTCTGAGATATTGGGAAAATGATCTTCACCACCAAGAGTTGGAAAAAGACTGAGATGGGGAATTTAGGCAATCCCATATCCAGAGGAACAGAGATTTGTGGATTTCCTATATACTTACTGAAAACCAGTGTTTAATGAAAGATAGTCTCTCACCAGATTAAACTGGATGTGTGGTATAGTATGGCCTGGGAGTATGAAAGGACATATTAGTAAATGCTATTTGACAATAATGAGAGGGAATAACTTGGGCGTTACATGTAATCCAGTCTGGCAGTTCATTAACACATAGCTGCTCACTCTGCCTAAGTATGAAAACCAAAAAATATCCTGCTTAGAAGAATTAAAGATTTCTCCCCTTCCCTTTGAAACAAAACCAAAAAACATGTTGAACCCAGACACAGCAACCGCAGACCTGCGTCACAAAGTCAAGATTCATTCTTCAGACTATCATTGCACTGACCCAACCACCCCAGACATCTCAGATACACAGAAGCTCATGAGTCCTTGATTTCATAAGATGCTCCCAGACACAGAGTCCATGATAAAGAGACATATACAACAAAATGACTGAGAATATTTAAGTAGGTTATTTTCCTATATACGCAGATTCAGCAATTCACCCAGTTTTCTTACAACAAATTCTAGAAAAGAGGATACAAATATCCCTTTGATGATGTCTTCTTGCTCAGGTGTTTTAAAGGTCCTTTATATTAGGCACCGTAACCCTCCATCTGATTTGCCTCCATTCCACTGACATTGATTTGCCGAGGGATATGAGACAACTTGGGCTACCCTAGTGGCTCAAACAGTAAAGAATCCACCTGCAATGTGGGAGGCCTCGGTTTGATTCCTGGGTCAGGAAGATCCCCTGGAGAAGGGAAAGGCTACGCACTCCAATATTCTTGCCTGGAAAATCCCATGGACAGAGGAGCCTGGCAGACTACAGTCTATGGAGTTGCAAAGAGTCAGACACCACTGAGCGACTAATCATATACATGAAACAACTCAGGGTCTTCACAGGATTGGAGAAATTAAGGACAGATATCCCTCTCCCAAAAAAGATGAGCGCAGTGTACTCCAAAGGTCAGCTCCTGGAGCGCAGACACTCTTTCCTGCTCACAGCATTTACCACAATCCTTGGCTATTAAGAAATGACTCAGTAAATATAAATACTATGTATGGACTGACTCTAGCAGAGAAACATTAGTGAACCATCTATATGCCCAAACTGAGCATTTTGCTCTTCAACATGATCCTGTAACATAGGTGATAAGGAGGTTGAAACTAAAAGTCTGGTAACAAATTCAGGTCACCATCCTCCTCCACATTTATACATCAGTTCAATTCAGTTGCTCAGTCGTGTCCGACTCTTTGCAACCCCATGAATCCCAACATGCCAGGCCTCCCTGTCCATCACCAACTCCCAGAGTTCACTCAGACTCGTGTCCATCAAGTCAGTGATGCCATCCAGCCATCTCATCCCCTGTCATCCCCTTCTCCTCCTGCCCCTAATCCCTCCCAGCATCAGAGCCTTTTCCAATGAATCAACTCTTCGCATGAGGTGGCCAAAGTACTGGAGTTTCAGCTTTAGCCTCATTCCTTCCAAAGAAATCCCAGGGCTGATCTCCTTCAGAATGGACTGGTTGGATCTCCTTGCAGTCCAAGGGACTCTCAAGAGTATTCTCCAACATCACAGTTCAAAAGCATCAATTCTTCGGCGCTCAGCCTTCTTCACAGTCCAACTCTCACATTCATACAGACCACAGGAAACACCATAGCCTTGACCAGAAGGACCTTAGTAGGCAAAGTGATGTCTCTACTTTTGAATATGCTATCTAGGTTGGTCATAACTTTTCTTCCAAGGAGTAAGTGTCTTTTAATTTCATGGCTGCAATCACCATCTGCAGTGATTTTGGAGCCCCCAAAAATAAAGTCTGACACTGTTTCCCTATCTTCCACCAATAGGAAACAGCCTGGGTGCTCTCTGTGAACCATCAACTCTTTACTAAATATTCTGACTTTCCTTCTTGCTCCACCTGGAGGTGAGTGGGGAAAGCTGTATTCTGAGGACCAAGGGAGGTGTCTTCAGTTACCTGAGCCTCCTTCAGAGCTCAGTTGTTCAAGAATCTGCCTGCAATGCAGGAAACCCAGCTTCAATCCCTGGGTCGGAAGATCCCCTGGAGAAGGAAATGGCAATCCACTCCAGTATTTTTGCCTTGAAGATCCCAGGGAGAGCAGCTCCATACTGATTCTCTGAAAGAAAATTTTATTCCCCCCAAAATATTCAGAAATTTTTTGTGTAGAACTACTTTTATGCACATACATATTAAGGTGCCATCTGCACAAAGGGTCCTTCTACAATAGGTGTCTAACCCTTGGCTGAATCTCAGTCCACAGAGAACTCAAAGGAAGAGTTTTCCCCCAGGGAGTGTTTTCTTCTGCAATTAGAGGAAGGCAGAGTCAGACACATCTAAAGCAAACACACACGCACACAGACACACACACAGAGACACCTCAAAGGCTGTGACCGCGAACCTTGCAATCAGGCTGACTGAGATGCCATCACAGCTTTGCTGCTTAATTACTGGGTGACTTTAAGCAAAACTATCATCAGAGTTTAATCAGAAACTCCAAAACATTCTAAGCATTTCAAGCAGGAAGAAATTAAATTTAAAAATTGTTGAAATGACTAGGGTAGCTGGAAAGAGGGGAGGAGGTGAAGTGGTGTTACCAGCGCTCAGGAGCTGCAGGAAGCGGGACACGGTTCTTCTGCCCGCTCTCCCCTGCACCTCCTCAGCCGCTTCGAGAGCCCCCAAACCAAGCTCCCGTCCCACGCCCGCTCGCCCCACCCCTGCTGCAGGCGCCCACGCTTCTCACAGCATCGCCCAGCGCACTGCAGCTGCTCTTGCCAGACCTGGAAGGACGGCTTCTACTTCTGCCTTCCATGTCCAGTCCCAAGTAAGGGCCTCCTACAGAAAGAAAACCAAACCATCCAGGAAGCGAGTCTACGAAATGAAGCTTCTAGGCTTTTCCAGCGTCTGATATACAGGAGAGAGAACAGCAGAAAACACCCATTATCACAAATTACATAATCTGTCTGCACCACAGCTTTTGGCTTCATAAATGAATGGCCACTGACTTTCCTTCTTGCTCCACCTGGAGGTGAGTGGGGAAAGCTGTATTCTGAGGACCAAGGGAGGTGTCTTCAGTTACCTGAGCCTCCTTCAGAGCTCAGTTGTTCAAGAATCTGCCTGCAATGCAGGAAACCCAGCTTCAATCCCTGGGTCGGAAGATCCCCTGGAGAAGGAAATGGCAATCCACTCCAGTATTTTTGCCTTGAAGATCCCAGGGAGAGCAGCTCCATACTGATTCTCTGAAAGAAAATTTTATTCCCCCCAAAATATTCAGAAATTTTTTGTGTAGAACTACTTTTATGCACATACATATTAAGGTGCCATCTGCACAAAGGGTCCTTCTACAATAGGTGTCTAACCCTTGGCTGAATCTCAGTCCACAGAGAACTCAAAGGAAGAGTTTTCCCCCAGGGAGTGTTTTCTTCTGCAATTAGAGGAAGGCAGAGTCAGACACATCTAAAGCAAACACACACGCACACAGACACACACACAGAGACACCTCAAAGGCTGTGACCGCGAACCTTGCAATCAGGCTGACTGAGATGCCATCACAGCTTTGCTGCTTAATTACTGGGTGACTTTAAGCAAAACTATCATCAGAGTTTAATCAGAAACTCCAAAACATTCTAAGCATTTCAAGCAGGAAGAAATTAAATTTAAAAATTGTTGAAATGACTAGGGTAGCTGGAAAGAGGGGAGGAGGTGAAGTGGTGTTACCAGCGCTCAGGAGCTGCAGGAAGCGGGACACGGTTCTTCTGCCCGCTCTCCCCTGCACCTCCTCAGCCGCTTCGAGAGCCCCCAAACCAAGCTCCCGTCCCACGCCCGCTCGCCCCACCCCTGCTGCAGGCGCCCACGCTTCTCACAGCATCGCCCAGCGCACTGCAGCTGCTCTTGCCAGACCTGGAAGGACGGCTTCTACTTCTGCCTTCCATGTCCAGTCCCAAGTAAGGGCCTCCTACAGAAAGAAAACCAAACCATCCAGGAAGCGAGTCTCGAAATGAAGCTTCTAGGCTTTTCCAGCGTCTGATATACAGGAGAGAGAACAGCAGAAAACACCCATTATCACAAATTACATAATCTGTCTGCACCACAGCTTTTGGCTTCATAAATGAATGGCCTGATGTTCTATTCATTTCTGTAAGGGCTTACTAACTGTTGAGCTATGATATGCTGGGTATTAATCTCAAAACTGTGGATATAAAGTCTTTTCCAAGTACAGCCTCTGCTTTCACACGTGAATACGTATTTAAGCACAAAATGTAATAACAATTTAATGCTAGCTCTATGCACAGGGTCATACAGTATCACACCAAAAAAGAGAGTTCTTTAAATAATTCTGGGAAGAACACAAATAAGTAGTTTCTAAAGAAAGTGATACATACTTGAGTCTTCAACCATGGGTAGATTTATCCAGGCAACTGGCAGCAGAAGATTTCAGAAGAAATAAAAGCTAGTACAAGAGAGAGGATGCAAAAACAAGGTATAGGGACTAATGCAAGCAATTCTAAGTCCTGGAGAATAAAACTCAAGAAAAGAGATGAGACAAGACAGAGGAGTGGAGAAGAGTAGTGAAGACATCATTTAACCTGTTGAAAGGTTTAGACATCAACCTACTAGAAGAGCAGACATATGTAAGAGCTTGAGGTCAGCTGTGGTGTGTCAAATTCGCAGCATGTCTATGAGAAGAGGGTAAAATATGAGCAGAGAGGCCAATGAGGGAACTTTCAATAGCTCTGGAATGAGTCAATGAAAAGCTAAATTAGGACCAAAGCGAAAGAACAACAACAAAAAGTGAGTCAATCAGACACACTCTATTACACGCCCTAAAGCAATACTGGATACACAGCTACAGCTAGGATGGAGAATCTTACAGTTTCCAATCTACTCTTGGAGTAGAAACACACGCATTTAAGGAAGTTGATAAGATGACTGGAGTGGGAAAGACAACCATGCAGCTCCCAGGGGATCGCACCTTACATGAAGAATGTATGTTCAGTCAGGTGTGGTTGGCTTTTTTTTGCTGGGAGTGGACAAAATGCAGGGCTGGATTTCTCCAGACAACAGAGGAGAGGCCGATCCCACAGCCACCAGGAGTCCTGATCTCTGGCTTAACTGAGAGAGCAGGAACAGAGGTAGAGAGATAAAGTCTAGAAGTAACGATAAATTGTCAGGGTTTGATGGCTGGTCAATGCAAAAGGTGCCAAAAGACAGAAATCACAAAGAGCTATTAAAGTGCAAAGCCATAATCTTTTATATGAAACCCATGTGGCCAGACATGCTTGAGGATGTAAAAAATTACAGATTTAATCAAAATAATATGGTATCTATACCATGATTTCCAGAATACAAGCAGGACGGTATATACCGGTGCCATACTCCAACATGTTCATGTTTTTTCAGTGAAGTATATGAATATTCACAACAAGTGGGATAAATAAAAAAACTGAAGTAACCATCTCAATATAGGCAGCTTTCAACTCAAATGCACTGAGACAAGGTCAGGTTTCACTGCCAAGCAGATGATGAAAACCTCTCCGTTTTCAGATCTCTTCACATTTCAGAACCCTAAAAGCCGTATCTTGAGGGGACAGAGATGAGAGTGTTGGGTTCTGGGTGATTTAGGCAGATTTCCCTTCTATTTGTTTCTGTCTCCAAAGGTGGGACCTTGTTTTCTGTCATGAACTGAGGTGGGAATATGGGTGCCCAGCTATATCCACTGTTGCCAAGGGGCTCAGGAGCTCTGTGAAAATACACTTAACTTCAGTCATATTACTAGACTTCACAGATTTTTTTAATGATCTGGGTGTGTCACCTAGGAGTCCACTTTAGAGCAAAAGAGAATGAAGTCTCATAGAGTATCACCATGAGATGGTAAGAAATGTATCCAAAGATGCAAGACTGGGTAGCATCCTGCATACTGGGTATCTGGACTCAGAGACTGACTTCAGGCAGAGAGTCTACCTGACTGTCTCCGACTATCTCCCCAGCCAGACTCCTCTTCCCACCACTAGATGATGCCAGCAACCATTAAGAAGCGAATGTCAGGTCCTTTCCTAGGAACTATGGGTCCAGTTGAGAGGAGCAGACAGTTGTGGATCCCCTGTTTTCCCCTCCCTGCCTCTCTGAAGAGCAGGCTTATCGTGGGTAAAATGCTGGTCACACAGGAACAAGAATGGGGAGGGCCCAAACTGCTTTAGAAATTTTATTTCAGCCCCCTACCCTACAACAAAAGAAACTGAGTATATTTATTTTGAAACCCCTGTGTTCATTGTTAAAACTCCAGACTTGCAACCAGCCCAGTATATCCCCTCTAAACATTTTCTTATAAATGGGACTGCTGATGTCACATCCAACCCAAGTGTTGTACTTGTCTAAAATTCCTGGTAGCTCAGCAGTTGTATTATTTTTTTTGTCTCTATATCTGAGAGATTCATCTCATTTTCTCCCAAGGAAAGAGGGCCTTATGAAATCACCAAGCTGTTTTCCTGTCACTCCGTCCTCTTAATCTCCTACTTTCTTCATCATTCTGACCAAGGATGGGGGTGGTGACACAGAAACATTGCAGATAGATTCTTTCCCAGCTGAGCCATAGGGAAGCCCAAGAATACTGGAGAGGGTAGCCTGTCCCTTCTCCAGTGGCTCTTCCCGACCCAGGAATTGAACTGGGATCTCCTGCATTGCAGGCGGATTCTTTACCAACTGAGCTATCAGAGAAGCCCACACAGAAACACAGCCGACTAAAATTATTTTGCCAGCAATTCTGATCTTCGGGTAGGAAAATTCCTTCCCCAAGAGGTGGTTATACCACCTTCCCCACAGCACCCAGTTATACTGAAATGTGAAAGTGAAGTCACTCAGCGTCCAACTCTGTGGCTGCATGGACTGCAAGCCCACCAGGCTATAGTCCATGGAATGTTCCAGGCGAGACTACTGGAGTGGGTTGCCATTTCCTTCTCCAGGGGCTCCTCCTGACCCAGGATCAAACCTGGGTCTCCACCATTGCAGGCAGACCCTTTCACCATCCGGGCCACCAGGGAAACCCAATCATACCGAAGTCAGGACTAAGCAGGTACTGGGATGAACATGACATACTGACAGAAATCAAGCTCCCGAGTTTCAGAGTCTCCATGCTCTCAGATGATCTTTTGTCCTTTGGGGAACATAAAAATAAGTAGTAGGCCTTCCTTTGTTCTCTATCTTTGGTAGAAATATCTGGCTCTCCCATTTCAAAGGAGATTGCCGTCGCTATTTTCCTTTTGCTCTCCAAGTGGCTGCAGAAGACAAATCTCGGCAGTGATTTATTGGGGCTCTCGTCTGTTTATTTGTCCACGACCAAAACCTGGAGACTCCTTCATCCTCATCCCTGAGCACTGACCCCCAAACCACCTGATTCCAGTCATCAGAAAATTAGCTCTCACCTGTTTAAACTTCCTTCCGGAGAGCAATGGTAGGCATGCAACTATATGACTTATGATTTCATTGTTTGTGATGAAACCAGAGAAGAGAAACCAGGTCTGCAGTAACTCGAAGGGGCTCTCAGGTGGGCAGGCTTAATTTGACACTTTGGTACCTATCTAAAATTACTTAGCTCACACAGCTCTCCCAAACTCCTCCCTAGACCCTTTCCAAAGGTGGAGCTGTTTAGACCCTGTGTGGCTCTGTCTCTAGTTTCAATATATCTAATAAGCATGCAGGACTTCTTTCCCATCACACTGTCATTATCATAAGGTTGGAGACCTTACTGCCAGGGCAACCTGGATGAGAATATACAAGAATAAAGTCAATCTTGATGAAAATCCGAACTCTGCTTGAATATAACTGTGTTCTTGGCTCCCCTGACTCAAAAGTCAAAAGAATGATCATTTCTCCAACTTGTCAGTCTCTCCAAAAATGTATCAGTGACTTGTATATGTTTCCTTGAATTTGTTGTTGTTCCAACTCAGTAGTTTCCAACTCTTTGTGACCCCACAGATTGCAGCACATCCGGCCTCATTATCCTTCACTATGTCCCAGAGTTTGCTCAAATTCACGTCCATTGAGTCAATGATGCCATCCAACCATCTCATCCTCTGTCACCCCCTTCTCTTCCTGCCCTCAATCTTTCCCACCATCAGGGTCTTTCCAATGAGTCAGTTCTTCACATCAGGTGGCCAAAGTATTAGAGCTTCAGCTTCAGCATCGGTCCTCCCAGTAAATACTTAGGGTTGATAAATTTTAGGATTTATTAGTTTGATCTCCTTGCTATCCAAGGGGACAGCAAAACCTCAATATTTCTAATCATCAGCCTTAATACTCTTGTTTCCTCCCAAACCATCAATTTTTCTGTTGGGATTCTCATT
Source organism: Madoqua kirkii (assembly GCA_006408675.1). NCBI lineage: Eukaryota > Metazoa > Chordata > Mammalia > Artiodactyla > Bovidae > Madoqua > Madoqua kirkii. The sequence goes on from SJYC01132468.1 coordinate 18,896, forward strand.
CTGGTCAATCCTGCCACTGAGAAAAGAGAGCTCTGCAAAGGTAGGAAGGGCACACACAGTCTATTCCATCCACTAGTACTTTCAATTCTAAATATATTCAAGGGTCCGCTCAAGTTATGTCCCCTACATGAATTCCTCTTGAAGCCTCTCAGGCCTTCCCCTCCTCTGAATCTCTAACCTTTTCAGTCTATGAATCTCATTGGGCATTTGCTTGTATTCTTAGAACTGTTAATTTATTATTTTGTGTACACTGCCTTGTTCCCCCAACTAAATCATAACTTCTTCTTTCTAACATGAACTCCTTTGACTACCATTTACTAAGCAACAGCTGCATTCTGCACACTGAACTGTATGTTAAAGTCACAAAGCAGTAGTAGCGTTAGTCACTCACCCAAGTACGGCTCCTTGCAACCCCATGGACTGTAGTTCACCAGGCTCCTTTGTGCATGGAATTCTCCACGCAGGAATACTTGAGCGGGTAGCCATTCCCTTCTTCAAGGGATCTTGCTGACCCAGGGATCAAACCCAGGTCTCCCACATTGCAGGCAGATTCTTTACCATGTGAGCCACCAGGGAAGCCCCCAAAAGTAAATAACTATAAGACACTTGTATTCAAGAAGTGCAGTTGACATGTACATACTGCTGTATTTAAAATGGGTAACCAACAAGGACACACAGTATAACACAAGAAACTCTGCTCAATGTTCTCTCTTTCTCTCTCTCTCTTTAGTTGCTAGGTCATGTCCGACTCTTGCGACCCCATGGACTATAGCCTGCCAGGCTCCTCTGTCCATGCTCAATATTATGTAACAATCTAAATGGGAAAAGAATTTGCAAGAGATGAGGTACATGTATAACTGAATCACTCTGCTGTACACTTGGAACTATCACAACATTGTTAATCAACCAAGCTCGAATATAAAATAAAAATTTAAATAACCATACCTTGAATGACTGTTAAATAAAAGTCTAAAGAAGTGGAGAAAAAAGGAGCACAGTTACAGAAGCATTGATCCGCATACCGCTGTCCCCTCAGGACACAAACGTTAAATTAGGAAAAGGATAATCCATCAATAGGATAAAATAATAAGTAGACTTGTCAAGTGGCAAGAGACTCAGATAATTCTTCATAAAATTGTCAGTCCTTTATTACCAACTTCCCTGAAGAATTCAAAGCAATGACTTCAAAGTCCCCTTACGATTCTGGAGGTCTGTTTTTGCCTTGGTATACTGAGCAACCTCACTGATCTCTGCAAAACTGTCTTCACAAAGAAACAGCTTGGTTATTCCCTGGAGAAGCTCAGGAAAAGAAATACCTTCCACTTCCCTTCCACCTTCTTCACATCATTCTGAGAGAGTAATTTCCAGCCCCCTTGATGTCAAGTGAGGCAGTTAAATGATGATCCTAGAAAAGCTGATCAATTCCAGCTACTTCTTAAAGGGCTGATTCAGTAAAGAATTAAGGAAACACCTGTCCATGATCCAAGACATGTTCCATAAAATGCTGCTGCTGCTGTTGTTAGTCACTCAGGCATGTCCACCTCTTTGCGACCCCATGGACTGTGGCCCACCAGGTTCCTCTGTCCATGGGATTCTCCAGGCAAGAAGACTGGGGTGGGGTGCCATTTCCTTCTCCAAAATATTGCTAGGTTCAGACAAATAGTGTTGATGTTGCCAGGCAAGTACCTTTTATTTGTGAATATTCATTGGAAGGACTAATGCTGAAGCTCCAATTCTTTGGCCACCTGGACTGAAGAACATTAGAAAATACCCTGATGCTGGGAAAGGTTGAAGGCAAGAGGAGAAGCAGGTGACAGAGGAAGAGATGGTTAGAAAGCTTTACCAATTCAATGAACGTGAATTTGAGCAAACTCTGGGAGACAATAGAGGATAGAGGATCCTGGCGTGCTGCAATACATAGGGTCGCAGAGTTGGACATAACTTAGGGGCTGTACAACTGCAACAATACTCTGGAAACCAGAGGAGGCAAAAGCCTGCTCTCAGCACTGCTCAGAATATCCTGTTAGCTGAGACCATCCCTGTCTCATGCATATTCAATCTACCTGCATAGAGGGGAACCACGGTGAGCAAGCATGCCGAAGGTACGCTTGTCACTTTCTGCAACTAACAGCCTTGGGCCGGCATCCTGTCCCATGAAGGCATCTAGAAAAGTCTAGATTTTACTTTGTGTTTGCTAGGACTGGTTCTAGTAGAAACTGCCCCTATAAATCCATGTCTGCCTTTTTTTTAACCACTTTGGAAGCCCTGCTTATGTTTCTTATATCAACCCCACACTCATTCTCCTACATCTCCTAAAAAAAATGCTCTCTGGCCAAGCAAATTTTGCAGGATCCTGCCCCAGACACTCGAGACAACAGTTAAAGTGAAATTTCCTCCGGTGGCCAGCAGGTATGGAAGGTAGCGGGGAGGTGCTCACAGAAAGCGAACGAAACCGGGGAGCTGGGGCAGCTGTGAAGTCACCCTGTGTGCACAATGCCTGACCCGCTCACGGGTGGCTGGCCTCGAGTTAGGAGCCAGATTCCAGGAAAATTACAGCTCTGACTAGCCCCGTTTCTCCCACTAGATTGGTACTCATTAAACATTTCACAGCTCGGACACCCTAAAACCTCTCCACTGTTTAAAAGACTGAACCTGTTAGGAAATCAGGAATCCCTGCCAGCTAAAAGCAAGACAGAGTTTGCCAAATAGTTGTGTTTAAAAAAAAAAAAATGTTAAACGTGACCTCTCTGCCTGCTTAAAGGTCAAATTAAGCATATCCCTACTGCTTTTGATTAACAGGATGAGGAAAGACAAAATCCATGCCTCCCCTTGTTGAAGGGAGAGTTCACCACAACAAGCAGAGTGTCATTTACTAGGCTGCTTTCAGACAAATCCACTCAAATTTACCTAATTACAGGATGTTCTCTGCCCAGCAGCTTCTCCAGCAGAGCCCAGTGAAGCAAGGCATCAGTAATTGGTCAAAATGTATCAGGTCTTTCAAGTGGAGAAGTCTCTCCAAATGCCATTTCACACAACAATGGATGTGTTACTAAAAGTTCTTGATAGAGAACCAGAGAGCCAAGGAAATGTGAAGCCAGGGAGTATCAAAGGAAATAATATACTCTGCCCAACGCATGTCTCCCTTCATTCAATCAGTGAGCATTTATGAGATCTGGAATGAGGTTACTGATGCCAAAATGAGATTTTAGTACTCCTGCCAAAGGCAGAAATATACAGGGATAGAGAACTTTAGTGATGAGGACAGAGGCAGTGTGAAAATAAATCCTGAAGCACCCACATTTGCCCCTCTGATTTTCCTCCTCTTACGCTAGGTGATGGTTTGCATACCTAAGTGAAAGTGAAGTCACTCAGTCGTGTCTGACTCTTTGGGACCCCATGGATTGTAGCCTACCAGGCTTCTCCGTCCATGTGAATTTCCAGGCAAGAGGACTGGAGTGGGTTGCCATTGCCTTCTCCAGGGGATCTTCCCCACCCAGGGATCAAGACCGAGTCTCCCGCATTGTAGGCAGATATTACCTAAGTAATGATACCCAAACCTAGCAAAGCATGACTGGGAAGGTATCAGGACCCGGTTGGAAGAACTTCATAACCAGACAGGAGACAGAGAAGACAGCAGAGAGAGAAGGACCGGGGGAGCATTCAGGGAAATATAAGACAAGAACTGACCACAGAGGAAAAGAAAAACCGCATCCTTTTCGACCCTGTGTTCTTTTGCCCAGCTTATGTTAGTCACCTGAAGACAGAAAACAGTTTTGAATGAATCTTTCCCACGTTCAATAATTCATGGACATAAAAGTGATACATAGCTTCTCATCCCAGGGAATGCTGTATCATTAGAGGCATTTTCATGCCATGAAGTCCAATAATAATAGCTTTCAAATAAGCACCTTAAAGAACTTAGCCACATCAGTGCATGCAAGTGTGTTAAGTAGCTTCAGTCGTGTCCGACTCTTTGCAACCCTGTATACCGTAACCCTCCAGGCTTCTCTGTCCGTGGGACTGTCCAGGCAAGAATACTGTAGTGGGTTGTCATTCCCTCCTCTAGGGGATCTTCCTGACCCAGGGATCAAACCCACATCTCCTGCAGCTTATGCACTGCAGGTGGATTATTTACCACTGAACCACCAGCAAAGCCCCCGCCACGTCAGCAGACCATCATAAAATGTGTCGTGAGGTCCTGCATTAGCCAGACATCCCTGTGATAGGTGCCAGGGGAATGTCAATGGTCAACGAGGATGTTGACATCAAAGAGGACAGACACACTGCTGACTCTGTGGGAAAGTCACTGAGTCAGGGGCAAGGGCAGAGGGGAGAGTGGAGGCAGACAATGAACAGATAACTAGCCCTGCTGGGCGAAAACAGCACTCATCTCCAGCAGGGCACGGATCACTCCTCCCTCCCCTCCATGGCTGGGGCCCTGATGTTATCTTCAAATGAAAAGGGTCTCACCGACTGTGCCTCTGTGTCACAGCTCCAGGGAAGCCATTCCACCTCCAGGAAAGTTCAGGTGAAAGGACTTTTATTTCTGTTTATTTTCTAATCCAAGTCAGTGCACCAGGCCTTTGAATGCCTCCAGGTGACTGAGTCACGAACACTCTTGTCACCGGTACTTGACATTAACTAGATTGATTGCACCAGAATAGAAACCAGCTGCATGATAAGTGAAGGTGGCATCCTGAGCTGGGGCTCTTTCTCCCTTCTATCAAGACTTTCCAAAGTCAGCAGGAGCAGAGGACGAAATAGTATCTTTCAATGCAGAGAGGCTTATCATCTTCCTTTTCACTAAGATCAACATTTAATGATGCTATCTCTCAATTTACACCATTTTATAATAGCACGTTCAAACTAAACAAGCTGTATTTGAAGGAAGACTTCGTGTTTCATTACAATTACTCAGTCTAACAGTGGGCATCATCACTTACATCAATCATTTACATTTTCATTCTGACAATACAAACTTCGATAGTATTTATTAAGCATCTGCTTCACACTGAGAAACAGACTTTAAACATTCTATCTGATTTGAAGGATTGGATCACTTCTTCAGAGAGAACAAGTACATATGTATGAAATAATTTATAAACAAGCAAGTACTATGGCATATGAACAGTGTTAATCCACAAATTGCAAAAGTGCAGTTATACAATTGGAGAACAGGATCATGATTCATCACACTTCACAAGCTTCGAATTTTGTATGATAGAATGAAATTAAGAGAATGATCAAAAAGGCTAAGGTTTCTTTTGAGAAAAGAAGGCTTTCTGAGAGAGATGAACTGCAAAGGTTTAGTTATTTATTAAAAATAAAATAAATATATCAGTTCAGTTCAATTGCTCAGTCATGTCCGACTCTTTGCGACCCCATGAATCGCAGTACACCAGGCCTCCCTGGCCATCACCATCTCCCAGAGTTCACTCAAACTCACGTCCATCTAGTCGGTGATGCCATCCAGCCATCTCATCCTCGGTCGTCCCCTTCTCCTCCTGCCCCCAATCCCTCCCAGCATCAGAGTCTTTTCCAATGAGTCAACTCTTCACATGAGGTGGCCAAAGTAATGGAGTTTCAGCTTTAGCATCATTCCTTCCAATGAACACCCAGGACTGATCTCCTTTAGAATGGACTGGTTGGATCTCCTTGTAGTCCAAGGGATTCTCAGGAATCTTCTTCAACACCACAGTTCAAAAAGCATCGATTCTTCAGCGCTCAGCTTTTTTTATAGTCCAACTCTCATATCCATACATGACCACTGGAAAAACCATAGCCTTGACTAAATGGACCTTTGTTGGCAAAGTGATGTCTCTGCTTTTGAATATGCTAAGTTGGTCATAACTTTCCTTCCAAGGAGTAAGCGTTTTTCAATTTCATGTCTGCAGTCACCATCTGCAGTGATTTTGGGGCCCCCAAAAATAAAGTCCGACACTGTTTCCCCATCTATTTCCCATGAAGTAATTAATATATATATTTATATTTTGTATATTATTAAATATTTATAAATTTATATATTTTATATATTGTAATATATTCATATATAAAATTATATGTAAATATATATTTACATGTATTATATAATACAGTATATTAATATATACATATAATATATAAATATATATTTATAAATTTATATATTAAAGTATGTTTATAACTTTATGATGTTATTAAATATTATACATTATTTATAAATATAAATAAACTGCAAGATATTTATTACATATATGTGCCCTGATTCAAAGCTATCTCTAAGCAGAGACCAAGTGTTATAAACCTTCCAAATTCCTCCACCAGGGCCTCCCTAGGGTGCCCGAGGCCACAGACAACTATTTTTGTGGTGTTCCTACCTAAACAATTTGATTGAATAGTGTTGAAATGTGTGAGCATTTTTTATATACGGTGGAAAACTGATGAAGATATGGAATAGTGGGGAGGGAGGATGTAGTGCCAGGAGTGCATGGAAGGATTCGCCATAGTGCTCAGATGCTATCTCTTCTTCAGACCCAGGAACTGTTCCTTTGTAGCTGCTGTCAGGTATGTTGTTCTTGGCTAATTTCTCTCTCTCATTTCAATACAGTGGTAAAAACATTGCTATTCCTCAAAATTCTATGGCTCTTGGGAACCATTTGTATAAAAACAATTGTTGATCTGGCCTGGGCCATCCCATAGCAACTTTTGTGCAATGTGGGTTGCATCATCACTCACGGTGCCACATTGTCTATGAACACTGGCCTCATACAACTCCCTCTCAGGTCATTAATATACTAATTGATGACTCATGCAATTCACATCTTCTCCAAAATATGGAGGAAATGTGTGTATAATTTTTTGTCTGGTTATATGGAGCTTACAATTCAAAATTTTCTAAGGTGAACGTCAAACAACCCATTTTCCACCAGGTCGTCTTTGGAGCTCTTTATACCATATGCACTGCCTTCTTAGAATGTCAACTCTTTCAAGGTTACTAGAGCTCTGATCTTCCCAATACTGTTACCAGACCCATGCATGGAAGGACAGAGTGGTTACCCTTCATGAAGGAATGTCTGTTCCTTATCCAGCACAGTTTAACTAAGCCAGGAAAGCTCAATGTCACCACATCACTCAAGAGGCAACTCTGAGAGGACATTTATCCAAAAGACTTGCTGCTTCAGGGGAGCAATGGTCTGGAAGGCCCTTGGAGAAGACAGTCCTCTTGAGCCTGGCTTTGGCACAGAACTGGCAGAGGGGGTAGGTCACTGCCCTGAATGCCAGGGCTAAGAATCCTACAGGATAAAGGATGGTTGCTGCTCTTCCCACTATCCTCAGATGCTATGAACTCAGGAGCCAGACTGCACATGTGTGCACCTACACAAACACCCACAAGGCTCAAATACAAGGGTGAGAGAGGAATTATCCAAAATCAGACCATTTGGGTAGTCTAATCTCTTGTGATTCTATGAAAGAAATTCTGCTCTGGCCAGAAGGAACAATCATCTTGCCAAACTGTCCTCCTGGATCTGGGGCTCATCCAAAGTCCTGGAAAGATCCCATCAAATCATAGGGTAGAGGATGTGAGTAAACCCTAGTGAGGAAAAAAGGGAGACCAAAGGCCCCGTGGATCCAGGGCCAGGCTCAGGGAAACCAATCCCGAAGGCACTGTGAGTCCTGGTCAAACCACCAGACGGAGATTCACAAACCACCACAGCCGGTGATCTGGAGCCTGGGACCCAAACACAGCCAGGTCTGGACTTGGATATTCCTGCCTGACGTGAAGCCTAGTCTGTGCATTACAAAAAAAGACTTGGCAAATTTCAAGAAAAGTCCTCAGTATGAAGGACTCCTGAGGCCCAGAGGTACATAAGACCCCACAGACGGCAGCCCACCAGGCTGTCTCTTATACACATCTAGATGTGTATAAGAGACAGAGACAGCAGAGAGAGAAGGACCGGGGGAGCATTCAGGGAAATATAAGACAAGAACTGACCACAGAGGAAAAGAAAAACCGCATCCTTTTCGACCCTGTGTTCTTTTGCCCAGTCTTATGTTAGTCACCTGAAGACAGAAAACAGTTTTGAATGAATCTTTCCCACGTTCAATAATTCATGGACATAAAAGTGATACATAGCTTCTCATCCCAGGGAATGCTGTATCATTAGAGGCATTTTCATGCCATGAAGTCCAATAATAATAGCTTTCAAATAAGCACCTTAAAGAACTTAGCCACATCAGTGCATGCAAGTGTGTTAAGTAGCTTCAGTCGTGTCCGACTCTTTGCAACCCTGTATACCGTAACCCTCCAGGCTTCTCTGTCCGTGGGACTGTCCAGGCAAGAATACTGTAGTGGGTTGTCATATGATAATGATATACACCCTTTATCAAATATTTCTGGCAAAGAGAACTCTGCGTGGGCAAGGTGTTGATAAGGAACCTAATCCTCCACTTACAATAACATTTTACACATCTGATGATGTGTCTTGTCTGTCACTGTGCATATATTTCTATTCACAACACAGTGTGACCTCTGGTCCATCACTTCTGGCCATGACACTGGTTGAACTGGCATTGTGGGAGACAGTTGGCAGGAGTATTACTAGAAGCCATTCTTTCACTGGGACAAAAATAATTTAACTGGATGCTAGGAATGCTTGGCAAACTACATAAATATATCCCAGTAAATCCAGACTGCCTGTATTACCAGCACAAGCTCCTCCCAGACTGATCTCAAAATACCCATGGTCACCCAAAGCCATCTGATATAATGGTAAATATACTAAAAGAGAAGTTGGACTGCAAAGAAATCTGGTCTTATTACATCGAAATTAAAATATCCTACTTTTGAAAACTTTATAAAACTATACGCTTATGTATTCACATTACTGTGTCCCTCCTCTGGGCCATGGAAGGGTCCCAAATCTTTGAGAGGCCCTAAAAATTCAGTTTCACAAGCTTCGTGAGAAAAACCACCTCTGCTACAGAGCCAAACAACCTTCTAGTATAACAGTGATGTAAACATCTGGATTTCTAAATCCATGAACTTCAGCATGTTGCGTGGGCTCAAGGATTTCAATGGGATACACTGCTATCATTTACGATCATTCTTGTTTAATGACCTGTTTATTAACTTTAAATGGAAAGGGTAAGTGTAACTATGCAACTTCTGACTTGTCTTGCTGAAAAGAGACAAGCAACCTTCTAGAATGACCACCGTTACTACCAATCTTGCCGAATTTCTCTGTGAAGGTAGGCAAAGAGCTGGAGTGGTTTGAGAGCCACCCTGCACTGTTCAGCATAAATCTGACTTCAACATGGCATATTTGGGGGGCTACTTTTTTTTGACATTGAAGGTAACCTGTAAACCATAGCTCTCTCTTACAGAATGTCTGTTCTTCTGTAAATCCACAAACAAACTTTCCTCCTGAAATCAGCAAGAAGTCTCTGGGATCAAGGGAAACCAGCTTCTATTTATTCCTCCTATCCACTCAAAGCAGAATTCTATGATTTTGCATATATAACTGCTTAATTATGTTTCTGGAACTGATACCATGGTTATATATGTTTACACTGTTAGTTGTGTTGTAAAGTTCTTTCTATTCATCTGTTTTGTGTTTCTCCATTATTTTCCATAGGCTTCTCAAATGCCAGATTTGCTGGGATGGTTTTTAAAGAATTAAATCCATCAGTGGGGACGTTCTGGTTCTCAATTATCCCATTTGACTCCCGACAACCATTCACAGGGTTGAAGGGAAGCAGAAATAAACACCATTTTCAATGGAGCAGAGAAAATCCCAGACTCCAAATTAAACCAAGTGCTGCCAAGGGCAGCCGAGATAGCATGATGAAGATTCTGTGGGCACGGCCACAGAACACAGGGAGTGCAAAGTAGCTAGCTGTGGTCAGCCACAGAATCACTAGCAAATATAGGCAGCAGAAGAAAAAGGACGAGAGATCTCAGCACCAGCACAAACACACCTTTAAAAGTTGAGAGAATAACCTCCGAATGCCATATCGATGTCCCCAGGTAGCAGGAGCCAATAAAGGACACCAATGAAATGATCTGATGATGAAAGTCCTCCCCAAAAAAGTTAGGTCTGGAGAGACCAAGAAGACACACCCAACAAAGGCACCACGTGTACAAGAAACAGCCTGTCAGGGTTGCAACAGCAGAGAGAGTCCATCACTTAAAAACTCAAAAGGGCACCCTCTCTTTCCCCTCCCTCTATTATCACCATAGGAACCTCCTGTATACCTTTCCAGGAAATTTCAGCTCATTTGGATATGAATAACAAACACCAACTACACATAAAATCCATATGGAAAGAAAACTAGGTATAAATGAGCTCCAACTTTCCTTTTCCTATCAGTGATAATAATTTGCCAAAAAAAAAAAAAACTGTCATGAAATAGAACAAAAGTTTAACAAAACAGTCTTCCATAAATTTATTAAAAATTTGATGAAGCAATTATAGCTACGGAGAAAGATCACAATAGGAGGTGACATCTAGATAACAGGAGGAAATGAAATAGGAATAAACAGACATTAGGAAAAAATAAAAGGAAAAATCATTATACATATAAAGACAAAACTGCACAGTGAACAAGAGAAAGCATGCTTGGGAGGTCCATTACCAGTCAATCAAGACGGTAATTAGAAAATTAACAAATGAAACAGAAAAAATTGTTAAATAAAGTGATTAAAGAGAAAACAATAGAGTAGGCAACAAACAGAGCTCTAACATAAACATATTTGAAGTTCCTGAAAAACAAAAGCCAACTGCACGCAACAAAACACACATTTTTAAGTACAATAAAGTTTTCCTGGAACAGAAGAAGGCCTTAATCCATCAACTGAAAGTGCATACCATGTATCAGTGAAAACTGACTCATATCAGTCAATACAAAAAATATGTGCTAGTGAAGATACTATCATAATAAAGGACTTCAACTGTAAAGAAAACTTCTTTGGGCAGTCAGGCAAAATGTTCAAGTTGCAAATATAAAAAAAAAAAAGAAAGAAAGAAAATTAAGCTGGTAACAGGCTTCTACCCAGCAAATTCAATACCACAAATCAAAGGAAGAAAACCTACAAGATACTTGAGACAAGAAAGTGCGAATAAAGGAATTTATATCCAGCCGAAGATTTTCTCAAAGTCTAAGACACAGATCTGATTGCCCACTTCTAGTTCATGAAGCATAAAGGCTGCTGACAGTTTTGAACATGTAATAAATCAGGGGCTACTGTTTACTCGGACTCTTCTTGAGAAAACCAACCACCAGAGGGAAAGCCCCTGCCAGCCAAACTGGTGGGCGGGACTCCGGCTAAACGGGATACACTCAAGCACAGAACTAACACAAAAGCAAGGGTGGGAATAACCCGACAACGTAGGAATTACACGACTTTGAAAAGAGGAAAGGTAAAAAAGGCTTACTGCTTGCCTTTTCTCCCGCTAATGGCAGTCAGAGCAAATCAGTCAAAGGTACGAAATCAAGTATGAAAGACTGTGCGTATTTCAAAACACAAAGATAAATGCTCAACTCAGACCATCTATTGACAAAAACTGGGTAATATAGGAGAGAGTATGGCTAAAGAAAAATTATGAAGGCCAGTTAAATCATTGCCTGTAGCAGTGAACTTAGACTTTGTTAAAAGAAAGAGGGAATTAAAGCCACGATGTTAAGGTGTATTTATAAACAAATATGCATTTATATTTAGAACAAAAAAAATCATCTTAAACATCAGAAAAATTACAAGTTTCAAAAGCAAAAACAGACTATACAGTGTAAGACCTATATATTATATAAAAATAATAAGCACATATAATTCACATTGAATATGTATGTGCTATATCAATAAATGTAATAAGCGCAACTCATCCTTTAAGAAAATAGCTTTCCAAATTAGGTCACAACTGAAAACTCCGTTCTGCCATATATACAAGTGGCACATCCAAAATAAAGTCATTTAGAAATGAGAAAGAAAGGACAGGGAAAACAGTGTCTCGAGCAAATGTAAATAGAAATCATCAGAAGTCATAATATTAATTTCGTGCAAAATAAAATTCAGGTTAAAAAAAGAAAAGCACAAAGATGGCCCTTCTGTAAAGATAACGGGTATAACCCACAATGACATTTACACAGTTATATATATATAAATACAATAAATAATATATAAGCAACTTGCTAAAAGAAATTATAGGGGCCATAATAAGAAATGATACCTGGTAAATGAGAAATCTGATTTGGTGTTCTCAATCTGTAACAGATCAAAATGTCCATTTCCTCTAAGTTAATTAATGAAGTTAACACCATTCCTATATACATGGACAACAATTTTTTTCCTGGAGTTACATAAGCTGATCAATTATGAAATTCTCATGGAAAAATAAACAAGAAGGATAGCCAAGGAAATTCTGAAAAATCAGTGACATGAGACTTGCCCCTTAATGTACTAAAACATGGGGTGAGTTCCCCATAATTCAAACAGTGCGGTTCTGGTATGTGACCAGACAAATCAGTGGCATAGATCAGAAAGTCCATAAAGACAAACAAAAACATAGAATTAGTAAGGATTAAGATGAGACCTCAGATCAGTGGCATTAACATGGATAATTTAATAAAGGGTGTTGGGACAATGAAGTTGCTCTAGGAGAAGAATTAGCGGGGCTGAGGAGGAAGGAAAAACTGTAATAGATCAAAGATTTAAATGTAATCAATAAAATCAAAAAGACATGGCAAAAAGCTGGTGCAATTTTATTTATAACACTGGAGTGGAGGAGGCCTTTTAACCATGATTCAAAAACTAGGAGCTATAAAAAAATGGATAGTTAAAGTGTTAGTTGTGCAATCGTGTCCAACTGTGCGACCCCATGCAGTAGCCCCCTAGGCTCCTCTCTCCATGGAATTCTGTAGGCAGTAACACTGGAGTGGGTTGCCGTTCGCTTCTCCAAGGGATCAAACCCATGCCTCCTGCATGGCAGGAAGATTCTTTACTGCCTGAACCACCAGGGAAGCCCATTGAAAAAAAAAATGATTTAAGTGTGATGCTAAAAATAAAATAAATAAATCTACATTTTTTTAAAAATCAGCCAAGAAAAAAAAGAAAACACCTGGGATAAAATATCATTAACTAACACCACCCGAGACGAATGTCACTAATGCATAAAGGACTTTTCAAGTCAAAAAGAAAATGACAGCCGGATAGGAAAACAGGCAAACCACATGAACAGATAGTTCATAGGAAGAGAAATATAATACTTAAACCTACAAAGAGATGCTGAATTTCATTCAGAAGTAGAGAAATGCAAAAAATAAATAAATAATCTTGAGATCACGTGATTCATCTATCATTTTGGCAAATATACCAAAGCTCAAGAACACTCTGTGAGGCCACTCACTACTTTGTTATTGCTGATCAAAGTGGTTCAATCACTACAGGGAAGAATGTGGCAGTACCTCCCACAATGACAAACTCCACAATCATATCCTGACAATGTATCTTTCAGAGATGGCTGCATACGTGCAAAATAACACGTAAACAAGGTTTTCCATCAAAGCATTCCAGGAGACGAGCAAAATCCTAAGTGTTTAGGATGAGGGTAGCCTAAATAAATCACGGCAAATTCCCAAAAATGAAATACTCTGCATCTGTTAAAGAAAATGAGAAATTTCCCTCCACCCTGATATGGGAAGATCTGTAAGATATAAGAAATGGAGAAAAGCCAAGTTCAGAACAGTACATATAGAATGCATCTGGCTCTTTACCCTCTATTCCTAACCAGATGTAAAACTCCAGTGCAGCGGGGTGGGAAGGAGGTTCAAGAGGGAGGGAATATCTGTACACATATAGCTGATTCACTCTCCTGTACAGCCATAACTAACACAACACTGAAAGACAGTAATCCACCAATGAAAAACTAAAGTAAGCAAGATAAACAACAACAACAAAAGATGTATGTGAAGCTAATTTAATAGTATTTAACAAAGTGGAATAAAGATTGCTGGGAGAAATATCAATAACCTCAGATATTCAGATGACACCACCCTCATCTTATGGCAGAAAGTGACGAGGAACTAAAAAGCCTCTTGATGAAAGTGAAAGAGGAGAGTGACAAAGCTGGCTTAAAGATCAACATTCAGAAAATGAAGATCATGGCATCTGGTCCCATCATTTCATGGGAAATAGATGGGGAAACCATGGAAACAGTGTCAGACTTTATTTTTCTGGGCTCCAAAATCACTGCAGATGGTGACTGCAGCCATGAAATTAAAAGACGCTTACTCCTTGGAAGGAGAGTTATGACCAACCTAGACAGCATATTCAAAAGCAGAGACATCATTTTGCCAACAAAGGTTTGTCTAGTCAAGGTTATGGTTTTTCCAGTGGTCATGTATGGATGTGAGAGTTGGACTGTGAAGAAAGCTGAGTGCCGGAGAATGGATGCTTTTGAATTGTGGTGTTGGAGAAGATTCTTGAGAGTCCCTTGGACTGCAAGGAGATCCAACCAGTTCATCATAAAGGAGATCAGTGCTGGGTGTTCATTGTAAGGGCTGATGCTAAAGCTGAAACTCCAATATTTTGGCCACCTCATGTGAAGAGTTGATTCATTGGAAAAGACCCTGATGCTGGGAGGGATTGGGGGCAGGAGGAGAAGGGAATGACAGAGGATGAGATGGCTGGATGGCATCACTGACTCAATGGACATGAGTTTGGGTGAACTCCGGGAGTTGGTGATGGACAGGGAGCCTGGCGTGCTGCGATTGATGGGGTCGCAAAGAGTCAGACACGACTGAGCAACTGAACCGAACTGAACTTAGTGTTAGTCGTTCAGTCATGTCTGACTCTGCAATCCCGTGGACTTGCAGCCCACCCGCCTCCTCTGTCCATGGGATTCTCCAGGGAAAAACACTGGAGTGGGTTGCCACGCCCTCTTTCAAGGCATCTTCCCAACTCAGGGATCGAACCCACATGTCCTGCACTGCAAGCAGATTCTTCACATCTGAGCTACCAGGGAAGCCCAGCATTTAACTTAATGTATCCAAAAATCATTTTCATATACAATCAATATTAAAAATTATTAATAGGATTTCTTCTTTTAACTCACACTCCATGCTTCTCTGCCTTGTTCTGGGCCTTGAGAGCCTGGCCTTTGAGAATTGCATTGATAGGGCCCCTTTGCTATCTTACTTTGGGTGAGTTTCATCAGGAGGAGTCACAGACAGGTGGGTGAGAAGAGAGAGACCAGCGTATTTCCTCATTTCTCTCTGCCTCCCTCCTAAACTTCTGACAAGA
This sequence comes from Madoqua kirkii, assembly GCA_006408675.1. NCBI lineage: Eukaryota > Metazoa > Chordata > Mammalia > Artiodactyla > Bovidae > Madoqua > Madoqua kirkii. Next base: position 34,170 of record SJYC01132468.1, read on the forward strand.
CTGCATCTCATCACGACTGTTGACTACTGCCTGGAAGACAAGCCTCTATGGGCCCAGCTCTCCCTTGGCTCCAGTAACCCTGATCTAATCCCCTTGTTCTATCAGGTCTAAGACCAACAAAGGTTTCCCACTAGTCTCCAAGGATATCAACCTCCATTTTTCTCCCTTCACACTATCAACCTCTGTAAAAACCTGCCTTGTTAAATGTATTCAGCTGAACTATCTTAATGGAATTCTGTTTCCTGCTGGGATTCTGATTTACATGTATACGATCTTTTACTTAAGAATGAGAAAAAAAAAATGCTGATTCGTGGTTGCCTGAATTTACATTAAAAATATTGGCATACTATACAAGAAAGCAATCTGAGTGCTGACCTTCAAAAGGTGGGAGAGAACAGAAGTAGGCACAAGATTAGTCACTAAAAATGCGCTTTGGTCTCTTATTCAACCATGAGAATGTATTAAATAGTCTCAAGAACAATTTAAAAAGAAACAAAATCAGAAGTATAGGATTATGTAGGATGATAAGATAAATCATTTGGATGATTTTTTTTTAAGGAAGCTTCTTCTATAGATTAAAAAAAAACTCCCAAGATATAGTAAGTGAAAGGATAAAAATGTATATTAAATGCTTCTATTTGTGAAGAAGGAAGGGAGGGAAGAAAGGAGGGGGAAAATATAAAATAAGGGAAGGAAGGACTGAATATAAAAGTATGTGTGCACAGAATACCTTAGATGGTACACAAAATACTTGTAACAGGAATCAGGAGTCTGGGGAATAGGCATGGGGGTGGGGGAGAATTACTTTCTACCTTATATTCTTTTGTACTTTTTTATATACTTTTACTGTAAGTGCATAAGTAGCATGTGTTTATTTTAGAAAAGAAAGAAAATATGAATAAATTAATTAAATTACCAATAATCCTGACAATTTTTATTTTCCCTTTTTGCCCACTTAAATTTTTTCCTTCCTTTGTAATGATCATGAATGCATTATGAATATTTTATAATGCAGTCTTTGACAAGGCAATTTTACTTTCAGTAATTTATCATAAGAAAAGAATTAAGGATGTGAGCAAAGATTTGTGTACAGATGTTCACAGCAGTATTTTTTATAACAGTAAAAAAACTGATAAAAACCTACATGTCAAAAGTAGGGTATGAGCTTTGATGAAGTATAATTCATCCCAATCAAAGCATAGCCTGGTGCCACTATTAAAAATGCTTTTGTAGAAAATGACTGATGGCCCTGGGAATTCGTCCATACTCTGTTTAACACAAAAGCAAGTTTACAAAATACAGTATGACTCAAGAATGTGTATTGATAAATTTTTAAAAACTGAGTCTCTATTATTCACCTGTACCTCCAATCCTGGGAATCTTGGCTGGTCTTATGACTTGCTTTGACCAGTAGAATGTGCCGGCAGTGATGTAATGTGAGTTCTGGAGCATAAGTGTTGGAGGCTTTGCAACTTCTACTTCCAACCTTTTGGATTACTGATACTATTAATACTTTGCTGTGAAGTCTGGTCCAACCTACGGGAGAACAGGCCAAGTGGAGAACTGGGCCACCCTAGCTGACAGCCAGCCTCGTTTGCCAGACACATCCGTGAGGCTGTCCTGGGAAGAACTGCAGCATCCCTTTGCTGAAGGATGGAATCGTTAAAACAAGTATTTTTTAAATGGTAGAAGAGTTTGTTGTCAGTGAGAATGAGAAGGAAGACCCTGAAATTTAGTAGGAATCCAAGAGAGGGATGGGGCACAGCAGTCAAGACCACGTCACACACTGCTGGGTGACCAAGATCAGGATAAGGATCTGAAGAAATGGTCTTTGGCTTCATCAGATGGCCAGCCTAATAACCTGAACTCAGGAGCAGTAGTAAAGAATCCTGCCAACACAGGAGATGCAAGAGATGTGGATTCCTTCCCTGGGGTGGGAAGATCTCCTGGAGAAGGAAATGGCAACCCAAATTCCATGGACAGCGAAGCCTGGAGGGCTACAGCTCATGGAGTCGTCTGTGGCTGAGCACACAGCACAGCCTATGCCAGGCTCTATACAACAGGAGTGGAAACCTCTGATTAGTAAAATCATGCATATTTTTTATTTTCACATTTTACTTTCTTATATTTTTAATTTTTTTTCTACCTTAGAACAATCACTAATAATACTGTCACTCATATATAATCACTTTTAAAGAGAAAGTCAGAAACATACATACATATTTTCATCATAAAAATTCCATAAAAGTTTTACATCACTGAAACTTAATTAAAGCTTAATCTCAATGTTTAGAAATAGACCGGCTCTATCAAAGAAAATGCAAACCTTACTTCCAGAAAAGTTCAGCCAATTTATACTCTTGCATATCTATTTTTCCTGTTCTTCTTCAACAATGAAACCTTTCAAAAAAAGTCTTGGTTAACTCAATAAGCTAAAAATACATTGCTTTAATATTTCTAATGATCCTAATGAAGTCAAAGTTTTTCCACATTGGCCATTTGTATTTCTTATTTGGGAAAATTCCAATCTGTAACTTTTGCCCATTTCACTATTAAAACAGTATTGATGTAAAGTAATAGTTTATATATTTGCCTTATTTCATAGGAATAATGCAATTATTGAAACAGAAATCTCTTCAATCTATTTTAGGAAGTAGGGAACTTGTAGCTAGAGAAAAGTATAATCTCATAGAACCCACAACCAGAAAGTATTGGGTTAGCCAAAGAGTGAGTTTGGGTTTTTCCAAAAGAAATTGTGGGAAAACCCAAATGAGCTTTATGGCCAACCCAATAAAACAAGATCTCTCAAGAACTGGAAAGCTCTCAGGCAGTTTTTTCTCTTTCTCTGGGACCACTAGCCTCTTCTACATCTCTCTTCACATCTCTTGTCTTCTTTTCATAGATCAGTCCTCTTGATAAGACTTGAGGTTGTATAGCGTCAGTTCTGAGCCCTAGTCTCCAAGGAATCGAAGCATGAATGTTCCCTTGAGTGTATCATAACCAGCTATATATCTGCGTCTCCACATTCACATGTGTGCATCTGAGAACCTAATTCCTGGATTGTCATGCTCTGAACAGGACACACACTTATTGCCAAATTAGACACAGCTAGAGAGCTTGGGGTTGGAGAGAGATGAAGGGCAGAAGTTCATACAGCCTCTGCCTGCTTATTTCATTTTCAGAGAAGGGAACAGGAGCAGCCACACAAGCCAGCTGATAAACCTCCCATATATCCTAAGGTTCTCACATGTGCTGCGAACATTTTTCCTAGTCCATTTTAATGCACAGTCCAACATCTTTGACAGTGGAAAAGTTTTGATGTAGTCATGCCTACCAATCTTTTCTTCAGCAATCAAAATTCATTATTTTCACACATTTAGCTAGTTATACCATAACATTTGTTGGAAAATCCATCTGCTCCTCACTGATTTGAAGTGACATTTTTTCATATGCAAATATTTGTGTATATTTGCATCTTTTTTCCATTTCATTTATTGATGTGACTCTTCTGTTTGAGCGATGCCAGTATTCCCACCTTATTATTCTTTGTCAATATTTTCTTAACTATTCTCAAACATTTTTTTTCCCTCAGATGAATTTCATGTCACTACTGCAAGAGAACTGTTTCATCTGGAAGTAACAACTGCTTTGACCCTGCAGAAAAATCTGACCATAGTCTACATAAGCTGTGGTTCTACTACTAAAAAGGCATGTGCCTTTTAACTCTAGGATCACAGCTGTCAAGGAAGATATTCATCCTTTAACAGGATTATAGTGAGTGAAATCGAGCAGACTCTGCCCCTCAATTTCAACTCTCAGTGTGGATGAAATAGATAGCAATATTCCACTTTTTATTCTCTCCCTTCTTGCTGGAAAAGACCCTGATCCTGGGAAAGATTGAGGGCAAAGGGGACAAGAAAGGATGAGATGGTTGGATGGCATCATCGACTCGATGGACATGGGTTTGGGTGGACTCTGGGAGTTGGTGATGGACAGGGAGGCCTGGTGTGCTTCAGTTCATGGAGTCACAAGGAGTTGAACACAACTGAGCAACTGAACTGAACTTTTTGCTGAGCAGGTAGAGCTCAATCTACATAACTTAAATACTTGCTTAATGAGACTCCTCTGCATGGGTTATCTTTCTACCTCGTCTTATTGCACTTGCTAAAATTTTCAGAATAACGTTAAAGAATAACACTTCTAGTGGACAGCCATATAACATCTGCAGAGACAATTTTGATGTGAATGAAATTATTTCTACATTTGCAGAGAAAACTGGGAAGAAAGAGAGAGAAATGGTGAATTTGGAAAGCCAGATTGGATTCAGGTCTTAACATGTCACTAACAGTATGATCTTTGGAAAGTCATTAAACACTGGGTATAAGTCTCCATTGTTCCCTCCACCTGGGATGTCCTTCCCGCCCACCTAACTGCTCCTAACTCACCCAGACTCATCACTGAAGACTCAGCTGGGGAGTCTTCTCCTCCAGGAAGTCTACCTGATCCCATCTGTATTAGGGGCTCCTCTTCTGTGCTCCACTAGCCTTCAGGGGTCAATGGCCTCGGCTCCTGTTCTTTGTACCCCAGAGTCCAGCATGTTATACTACCCCTTAAATACCACTTATTAACTCGTTCCTTTAATAAGGGAATTGCCCTTCATAAATTTTAAAGGCCTTCATGGCTCCCAAATTCCAAATCATAGTATCATAGTTTAGGTTTTAGAACCAAAACTAGCCAGTCAAAAACTTAGCAGTTTATTTCGGCTGTAAATACTCAGATCATTTCCTCAGGTTTTCACCTAATCTTCTGTTTATGGATATTCCTTAATTAAATGACATGAGTGAGAGAGAGAAGGTCAGCCTGATCAAAAGACAAGGGTTCTGGTCCAAATGTCACTATTTCCCAACTATATGATCCTCAGTTTTTACATCTTTCAAATGAGTATGATGATTCTGGCCCTTCCTGTCCTTTGGGCTTGTTGTGAGGGACAATTGAGAGAATACAGTAAAGGAACTTTCATAAGACTAAATAAAGTGCTCTTCGAACATAATACAGCAAACTTCAATTAAAATGTTACACTAATCATTATCATTATAGTTATGTCTATTTCTCATAAATGTTACTACACAGAAATAAAATATAACATCATTTATTCTGCTTTTATTATAGCTACTTATCATACATATTTAGTATATATATGGAGTGAGTAGAAAGTCACCCCCTCATGCTAAATCTCAATTTCAGCCAAGTTCTGAGAATCGCTTTAAAATGACTTTGGCCAAGAAATAGCCTTTTTAATTAGTTTGAAAGAGAAATCAGTCAGAATGCCATTTCTCTTATTTATTCCACAAACAGCATTTTATCCTCAAAATATATTACTTTTCACTTGGTGAGTTATTGATTTTTTAAACATGGAAAATATAGTTAAGTCTTAAACATTTGAACAGGCTTCCAGATGGTGCAGTGGTAAAGAATCTGCCTACCAATGCAGGAGACGCGGGTTCGATCCCTGGGTAGGAAAGATCCCCTGGAGTTGGAAAGGTCAACCCACGTCAGCATTCTTGCCTGGAAAATTCCATGCATAGAGGAGGCGATGGGCTACAGTCAGAAAGAGCTGGGACACAACTCAGGGACTGAGCATACATACATACACACTTGAACTGGAAAGAAAGAGCTAGAGAGAAAAAATTCTCAAATCCTTTTTGTTTTTGCTGGAGACAACCAGCTTGGCTGGATGAAAAAAACAGGTCACCAGTTTATAGAGCAGAATGGATATGACAGGATAGAAAAGAAAAAAACTTTTTCTGTCTCACCATTCCCCTTCAGAGGAGCTATGCCAGATCTCCTTTCTCACTTCAAACATGCTGCATTTGCAGGAGGGGAGGGAGCAACTGCTGGACCTCTTTTTCCTTGTGTTTTTATCTCGCTTTTTCTTCCTAACTCAGCTTCTGACCCTTCCAGATCATAAAAACCCTGGCAGAAAATTTACCTCTTGAAAAATATTGTGCTCAGCTAACACTGTGCTCTTTTAGCCTGGCAGATGTTGAAATCTGACTTTTTCTAATAACCAGAATTATGATGATAAAACACAAGACACGCAGTTAAAATCCAAATTCAGAAAACCATTTATTGCTTATCTGAAATTCAACTTTAACTGGGCATTTTGTATCTAGATATTTTTAACTTGTTGTGGTTCCTCCAAGACAGTCTTCAAGCCTTGGTTGCTGGAAGCTTTTTACCCAGAAGTCCCTAAATGATTGCATCTGTATTCCCGATAGTTTCTTACTCTTCCCAAAGACCTTCCAATTATGTCCTGTTGTGGTCACCCAAACAACAGGCCCTCTTGGATGAGAGCCATGCCATCTCTCTACACTGTGAAGCCTGTAAGGAGGTCCACTCCCAGACAGCGAGTGCTCACTGTCCTCTTGCTATAGCAACAAACCTCTTTCGGCCCAAGGTAAAAGGACTTCCCTGATGGCTCAGTTGGTAAAGAATCCACCTGCAGTGCAGGAGACCTGTTCAATCCCTGGGTCTTCGATTCCTAGGTCAGGAAGCTCCGCTGGAGAAGGGATAGGCTACCCTCTCCAGTATTCTTGGGCTTCCCTTGTGGCTCAGCTGGTAAAGAATCCACCTGCAATGTGGAATACCTGGGTTCGATCCCTGGGTTGGGAAGATCTCCTGGAGAAGGGAAGGACTCCACTCCAGTATTCCGGCCTGGAGAACTCCATGGACTATATAGTCCCTGGGGTCACAAAAAGTCAGACACGACTGAGCCACTTTCACTAAAGGGACACACAAAGTTCTCCAAGTGCTCTCTGGGAAGGCCATTTTCCTGGCGTGCTTCCTCTCATATTCTGAGACAATCACTGGAATATCCACACAAATAAGACACCTAATACACACACTCATACACAAAAGATACACCTTCAGCACTGGCTCAGAAAAAACAGAAGTGATAACAAAACTAATCCATTAAAAACTCATACGTACCTACTTGTGAAAAAACGATTCTTGTTTGCAAAACTACATTTTTCTTCAAGTGCTTATGCAGAAACAGAGAATGGAAGAATTGATAAGCTAGGTTTTTATTCCAATTTATCTAATGAGATAAAAAAAAGTCTCCACATGTAAATTAGCAGCAAGATGTCTGATTAAACTGGACCAGTGACAGCATTTAGCTGGCATGTGGGTCCACCTAGCCTGCTTAGATGCATTTTCTTGGCAGGAGCTTGTGGAGAGTTTGGGATGTTGACAGGCTAGAATTTGTGTACTTCAAAATGTCTGCACATCTATTCTACATGGTCACACTCTTGTAACGGCAAAGAAGTGAGACTGTGCGATACAGCTATCTTTAATTCCAGCTTACATGCTTCATGAAAGGCAACTCCATACAAAGGACTGGAAAGTACAGACACAAAACTGCAACCTAATCAGAAAGAAAAAAATTCAAAACATTATCTCTGCTTCAAGCCTATATAAAGTGCAATGCCGAAGGCCAGTGTTTCCTTTATTTTTCCCCATTTTAATAACAATGTCCAGCGACGCTTTGAAATGATAGAAACGCTTATGGAAATCTTTGTGCTTGTTGCCCAGAAACTAGAACTTCATTTGAATGGGCTATAAAATATCACACAGATTGGCCTATCCAATCCCAAGATATCACACCTTTTTTCTCTTTGATCTATTTTTCCTCCTGGTACCCACAGGAGGGTACCCTTTTGATAGCAGCATCCCACTCTCCATCCCTCTTCTAAGTACCCAGACCTTGGGAGCTCAGGAACTATGAGGCTCACTGCTGCTAAGTCACTTCAGTCGTATCCGACTCTGTGCAACCCCATAGACAGCCGCTCACCAGGCTCCCACATCCCTGGGATTCTCCAGGCAAGAACACTGGAGTGGGTTGCCATTTCCTTCTCCAATGCGTGAAAGTGAAGTCGCTCAGTCGTGTCTGACTCTAGCAACCCCATGGACTGCAGCCCACCAGGCTCCTCCACCCATGGGATTTTCCAGGCAAGACTACTGGAGCGGGGTGCCATTGCCTTCTCTGATTAGGCTCAATGAGCCTCCCTAAACTATCAAAACATCCACCTTCAATGCCTCATTGCACAAAAGCATTATTCCAAGAATGTCCAACTCTTCTAATAAAGCTAAACTCAACCAAGGTGAATGATCTATCACATGTTGTTTCACTTTCACTAAATACTTTTTGTCCAAAGTAGTGTAATTTTCGTAACCCTTCAAGCCTTTCATATCTTTAGAATTTGGGGACAGGGGGATTCACTGTTACCTCTTAAGTCACGCACAACTGACCATTGCTGCTATTCACGCTCATGGCCAAGTGTTTCTAGAGCCACATTTCAGGGACCACCCATGGAATTGTGTCTGCTCATATTCACCATTTGTTAATCTAAGAAAACCAGGTTTCATTTTGTTGGAAGATTAAACTGTGGCACATGGAAATTTTCCAGAGATCCTTTGAATACCAGGTGAGCCACAAGGGAAGCCCCCTTTGAGCATACACCAATCAAATCAGGCAGCGTCAGTCTAAAAGTTGTTGGGGGTACTCAACCAATGGAAGCTGGGGAGGGAAGGTTTACAGAGAAGACACAAAAGCAAAGCGAGAAAATTATTTGATTGGTGGCTCCACAGTAAAGCATCTGCCTGCCAACGCAGGTTCAGTGCCTGGGTTGGGAATATTCCCTGAGAAGGAAACGGCAACCTACTCCAGTACTTTTGCCTGGAAACTTTCACGAACAAAGAGGCCTAGTAGGCTACAGTCCCTGGGGTCGCCAAGAGAGTCGGTCATGGCTTAGTGACTAGACAACAATGTGGTGTAAGCAGTTGCCTTATTTTGGAAAGGCTGGTTGGCTGCTTGTGACAGTTTGCTCTTCAATTTCATTTTCCCAGATACGGTGCACTGACTCTGGCTTAGGTTCTGGTTTGTTCACAAAGGCAATCGAGGCGCTGGAGCTACCTCCATCTAACGGCCTCCTTGCTTAATGACATTCACAGTTTTATCAAATATTTTCTCTTTTAATAAACTACTAGTTGCAGTTAAATGAATCAAGCATTTCTTTTAAAGCAAACATTAACTCAGACTTCAAAAACAAGCTAGATTGCAGGTATCAGTATGATATTGGCTGGAAGGTGGGAGGTAATGCTCAGGGCTGCTACAATCCCATAGTCAATAATGTCAGCTATTTGTCCCTGAAGGGGATATCCTGGCCTGTCCGATCTTGGTTCAGCGCAGATTCTGCCCGAAGAAAGGATTTTGTTCTCCCTGCATCAGAAATAGCTCTGCTTGCTGAACAGATGGGAGAGACAGTAACTGTGATATCAAGGCATATGGTTTCGAGAACAGATAGGAGTAGTCATTCCAAATATTAGTACAGTTTCCTTCAGGTCTTCATGGAAGTGCACACATGAATGTCAATAGGCAAAAATAACAGATAACATTTCAACCATCTCAAAATCTACTTGGCAAAAAGCAAAAGTATAAACTGCTTGGCTTGCATTCCAAAAGTATATTGTGCCATCTGTACTGAGAATTTGAGAGGGTAAAATAATTAGGTTGGGCCTAATAGAAACCAGATCTTTCATTCATTCACTCAACAAATATATATTGAGCACTGAATTTATGTCAAAAACTGCTGGATTTGTGGGATAAAATGATGAACAAGTCAGGCTTTGTTCTACAGGAACTACTGGTCTTATGGAGGGGGATGATAAAGGAAGTGAGGGTTACAATGTGGTATGGTAAGTGCCAAGATCAAGGACAGCAGGAAATGCCCTGGCAAGCTGGAGACACTCGTCCCAGCCTGAGGCAGGCTGTCCAGAAAGACGGCAGAGAAGTGGTACCAAAGCTGAAATCTGAATGAACGTGGCTGGACAAAACACACGGGTGGTGGGAGGTGGTCAGGAGGAGAATACTCCATCCGTGTCAAAGATGTAGAAGGGACAGGCAACAAAGACAGTCACGTTGAGTTTCAAACAAACTGCTGGAGTTGAACTTTGGGTAAAAAAGAATGGCATAAACTCTATAATTGGAACTTGTTCACCAAACATCTACTACTCAGAACTCAGAATTACTTCAGGTCCTGGTCTAAAGTGAAAAGAAAGAGTTGGAACAGATCACCTTTGAATTACATACTATAGTCTAAAAAGTCTACACAAAAAACACAAGTTGAGATACTTAAAATAGTTATATGCTTACGTATAATACATATTATATATATACTTATATATATTTTACATACCTTACATAGATGCATACATAGACAGATGGAAATGTGAACTATATAATATACAGAGGAATACATGTGTGTGTGTGTATATATATGTATAGCTTCCCTGTAGCTCAGAGGTTAAAGCATCTGCCTCAATGCAGGGGACCTGGGTTCAATCCCTGGGTCGGGAAGATCCCCTGGAGAAGGAAATGGCATCCACTCCACTATTCTTGCCTGGAGAATCCCATGGACAGAGGATCCTTGTGGGCTACAGTCCATGGGGTCACAAAGAGTCGGACATGAATGTTATATACAACATCTAAGTGATATAACCAAAATGTTTCATACCTTGAAGTGTGGGGATTTTTTAATTCTGCATTACTTTGGAAATTGTTGCTTTCCAAAGAGAATACCCAAGACAACTGTGCACGTACCAGCAGTCAAGCTGTTTATTAGGCTGAGAGATTTCAGGATCACTTTTTCAAAGACACTGAATGAAAGGTGAAGACACACAGTCCTACTAAGACTATGCAAACATCCTTGGAGAATGTTCCTATGCATTTATCAATTTCATAGATAAGTTTCATATTCTAGCTGATATTCTCCTAACATGAGCCCCTAACAGAGCTGCAGCAGGTTTATCTAATTCAAAATTGTCCAGCTTTCATCCAGAGGCAATTGAGAGATTCAGGCAGTTCAGGGAAACTAATGACAATCAAAATTTTACTCTAACCATTGGTAGCAGAACACAATATGTATTTTCATTAGTAATGAACATTTGAGGCAAAGCCAATAGCTGAGAAGATGGCTGAAATGGGCTTCATCTAATATGCTTATCCTCATTATTTCTATAAAGCACCCCTGAGTTACTGAAGATGGTAGCAGTGCAGAAAAGAAATTTAATGAAGCCAAAATTAAGCACCCTAGAAGCAAGATAAAGTGTTTCATGCTGTCCGTCAGAGGCATGCCCAATGCTTTTGCTCTTTACTGCATCAAAGTACACCATCATTTCCTGTGAAGTCTCCACTGGGCTGCTGTTGTCAGGCAAGAACTGAAGATGAAATGAAGGGATAATCACACACACACAGATTGCTGAGAAAGAGAAAAGCAGTAAAGTCTATTTATAAATCCAAGTTTAAGGAAAACCTTTCAAAAATTCAGGGGTAAATCGACTAGAGAATCACTTTACTATGTTCTAAATATTTTTCATACAAATGATGAGCACAAATGGGAGACCAGAGTTGGGGATAACAATCTCTCCATGTGGTAGATTTTTTACTGGTTATAATTATTCACTTGCTTTCCTTACAGGAAAACATCCAGTGTGGGTTTTCTTGCAACTTTGTTCTGATTTAAATAAAAAGATAAGGCCATAATAAAAGGAGCTACTTAGAAATCAACTTGGAAGTCAAGAACATTTAAGAAAAACAATGGAAACTGCAAAGGGATACAGACGTCTTTTCTCCAAGAAAACAAACAGAGAAAGAAAATCTGTCCCTTGATATCCTGATTTCTGGACCAAGTGACCCAGAGCAAAGGAGCTTAAGGGCTGAAAGACATCTCCAATGTACCAGAAAGTGGTTATGGATCATGTATTGGCTACAACTGGCCTCTGAAATAACAAAGTTTACTTAGAGATTTGTTGTTCAGTCGCTAAGTCATGTCCAACTCTTTGTGACCAGACAGACTGCAAGCTTGGACAAGATGGACACCAGGCTTCCCTGTCCTCCTCCACTATCTCCTGGAGTTTGCTCAAACTCATGTCCATTGAGTCGGTGATGCCATCCAACCATCTCATCCTCGGTCACTCCCTTCCACTCCTGCCCTCAATCTTTCCCAGCATCAGGGTCTTTTCTAAAGAGTCTGCTTGTCTAATTAGGTGGCCAAAGTTTTGGAGCTACAGCATCAGTCCCTCCAGTGAGTATTCAGGGTTGATTTCCTTTAGGACTGACTGGTTTCATCTCCTTGCTGTCCAAGAGTCTTCTCCAGCACCACAGTTTGAAAGTATCCATTTTCAGCTTTCAGTCTTCTTCACAATCCAACTCTCACATCCACACATGACTACTGGAAATGTATGACTGGATTGACTAGACAGACCTTTGTTGTCAGCGTGATGCCTCTGCTTTTTAATATGCTCTCTTGGTTGGTCATAGCTTTTCTTCCAAGGAACAAGAATCTTTCAGTTTCATGGCTGCAGTCACCATCTGCAGTGATTTTGGAGCCCCCCAAAATAAAGTCTGCCACTGTTTTCCATTTTTCCCCATCTATTTGCCATGAAGTGATGGGACCAGATGCCATGATCTTTGTTTTCTGAATGTTGAGTTTTAAGCCAGCTCTTTCACTTTCCTCTTTCACCTTCATCAAGAAGGCTCTTCAGTTCTTCTTCACTTTTTGCCATTAAGTGGTGTCATCTGAATATCTGAAGTTATTGCTATTTCTGCTGGCAATCTTGATTCCAGCATGAGCTTCAGTTAGAGATTACATGCACAATAGAAAGTGTTAGTACCAGCATCCCTCCATTCCATAATAGATAGAACTAGTTTCTGTAATTTTTTTTCTGATGAGTCTGGACACAGTTAGAAATCCTCCTGCTGCCCCTCTGAATCCAGCAGAGTTAGTAGTAAAGATGACTCTTATTTGCCATTCTTGCCCTAAAATTAAAGAGATTTTAATCTATGACCAATTGTTGTATGGCTTCAATTCTGCCTGAAAGAGGGCAACTTTTGGAACTGGTGGAGAAACTTTTAAAATACAGATAGTGAATACTTGCTAAGTATATTTATTTTAATGGAGAGTTCTACTTTTCCAGAAAAGCAACATAATAATCAGATTGGGTTTTGTTGTTCTGTTTTGTCTTCAACAAACTTCATTTTTTAAGAGTTGTTTTAGATTCTCAGCAAAATTGAGCCAAAAGTACAGAAACCTTTCATATACCCTCAGGCACACACAGACAACCTTCCCTACCATGGACATCCCACACCATAGGTATAAGGTGTTAAAAACAATGAAATTGACACACCATTATCACTCAAAGTCCACAGTTTACATGAGTTCACTCTTGGTGTTATACATCCTATGGTTTTTCACAAATATGGCAGAAACTGAAGAGGAGCTAAAGGGCCTCTTGATGAAGGTGAAAGAGGAAAGTGAAAAAGCTGACTTAAAGCTCAACATTCAGAAAACGAAGATCATGGCATCCGGTCTCATCACTTCATGGCAAATAGATGGGGAAACAATGGAAACAGTGCCAGACTTTATTTTGGGGGGCTCCAAAATCACTGCAGATGGTGACTGCAGCCATGAAATTAGAAGACGCTTACTCCTTGGAAGAAAAGTTAGGACCAACCTAGATAGTATATTCAAAAGCAGAGACATTACTTTGCCAACAAAGGTCCGACTAGTCAAGGCTATGGTTTTTCCTGTGGTCATGTATGGATGTGAGAGTTGGACTGTGGAGAAGACTGAGCACCGAAGAATTGATGCTTTTGAACTGTGGTGTTGGAGAAGACTCTTGAGAGTCCCTTGGACTGCAAGGAGATCCAAATATTCAAAAGCAGAGACATTACTTTGCCAACAAAGGTCCGACTAGTCAAGGCTATGGTTTTTCCTGTGGTCATGTATGGATGTGAGAGTTGGACTGTGGAGAAGACTGAGCACCGAAGAATTGATGCTTTTGAACTGTGGTGTTGGAGAAGACTCTTGAGAGTCCCTTGGACTGCAAGGAGATCCAGCCAGTCCATCCTAAAGGAGATCAGTCCTGGGATTTCTTTGGAAGGAATGATGCTAAAGCTGAAACTCCAGTACTTTGGCCACCTCATGCGAAGAGTTGACTCATTGGAAAAGACTCTGATGCTGGGAGGGATTGGGGGCAGGAGGAGAAGGGAATGACCGAGGATGAGATGGTGGGATGGCATCACGGACTCGATGGACGTGTGTCTGAGTGAACTCCAAGAGATGGTGATGAACAGGGAGGCCTGGCGTGCTGCAATTCATGGGGTCGCAGAGTCAGACACGACTGAGCAACTGAACTAAACTGAACTGAACAGAGTACGTACGCTACCTTAAAATACCGCTGTGGTATTTCCCTCCTTTCTAACTTCTGTCAACTTCACTGTTTCTCTAATTTTCTAAAGCAGCGTATAGACGGAGTCAGAGGATGTGGCCTTTTGAGGCTGGCTTCTTTCACTGATTCACCTACGTCTCTTCCATGTTTTCCAGGCCTGACAGGTCACTTATTTTAGTGCTGGATAATATTCCATTGTTTGGATGTACCAGATTACATATCCATTTACCTACTGAAGGATATCTTGGCTGCTTCCAAGTTGTGGCACCTGTGACTAAGGTTGTTTTCAACTCACTGGAGTAACTATCACAGGGCGTAACTGCTGGACTGTGTGGCAAGAGGATGTTTAGTTTCGTAAGCAAACACTAGACTGCCTTCCAAAGTGGCTCCCTATTTTACATTCCCAGCAGCACCGAGCCCGAGTTCCTGCTGCTCCTGTCCCCACGAACACTCGGCGTTGTCAGTGTTTGGGATTCTGGCCACTCTAACAGGTGCATTGTAGTGTTTCACTGTTGTTTTAGCTTCCGTTTCCATATGCTATATGACGCGGACCAGCTTTTCATATGCCTGACTGCCATTCATTTATCTTTTTCTTTAGTGAGGTGTCTGTTAAGGGTGTTTGCCCAATTTTTAATCAGGCCTTCCTATTCTTGTATGTTAAGAGTTCTTTATATGTTTTGGTTAACAGTTCATGATCAGACGTGTCTTTTGCAAATACTGTCTTCCACTCTCTGGGTTATCCTGTCACTCTCTTAACACTGTCTTTTCACAGGGCAGAATTTTTCCATTTTAATAAAGGTAGGCTTATGAATTATTCCTTTCATAAATTGTGCCTTTGGTGTTGAACTTAAAAAGTCATCACCATACACAAGGTCAGTTACAATGTCTCTTACGTTACCTGCCATGAAGTTACAGTTTTGCATTTTACATTAGGCCTATGATCCACTTTGAGTCCATTTTAGTGAAGGGTGTGAAGAGTATGAGTTCATTTGTTTTTGTCTGCCTGTCCACTGTTCGAGCACCATTTGCTGAAAAGACTCTTTACTCCACTGCACTGTCTGCTTTTTTGTCAAATGTCGCTTGCCTATGTGTATGTGAGACTATTTCTGGACTCTCTGCTCCATTCATCTGCTTGTTTATTCTTTCACCAGGACCACACTAACGTGATTAGTGTAGCTTTACAGGAAGTCTTGATATGAGTAGTGTCGGTCCTCTGACCTCATAGGACCTAGAAAAGTTCCTGAAGGTAAAATTTACAGAAGTTTGAACCCCTTAAAGAGTCCCCCCTGGAGATTTTAACTCTTGGAAGTCCACCTTGGGCCCCTGAAATCTGTCAGTTAAGTGTCCGGTTTTCCTACCCCAGCATTGATTCCTGCAGGGTCTCTGTTCTGCTTATGGATCAGTTGTGATTCTCCACAGTCACCTGTCAGTCTCTCCAGTTCAGAAGAGGCGGTTTAGCCCATGATCTCAATTCTCTGACAGATCCGAGAAGAACTGCTGAATTTTCAGTTTGCTCAACTTTTCCCGGGTTATTGGGAAAGACTGGCAACTTTTTACTTTTTCTTGTGCCAGACAAGAAACCAAAAGTTTGTTGTTAACTTCTCATCTTGATTCTTAGTGATCTAAGTCAGGGATTGTGGAATTCAAGGGGCAATTCGGCTCTGAGCAGATCCAAATGGGCAGCTACCATAAACACAATCATTATAATCCAGCACTGTCTTAAAATTTTAAACCTATTTCCACTGCAACAAACCTTTACAGTAAACTTTTCCTAAGTTTGTGGATCCTTCTCTTCTCTGCCCAACTCTTGCTTTCTCCATCACTACTACTGTGTTGGATGCTTTCTCCTGAATCACACTTTTTCTCATAGCCCTGACACCTAAATTGAAAAGTGTGTTGTGATCGGAAGTGATGCATATGGGGGGAGAGGAGAGAGGGTCAAGAGGGAGGGGTATAAATACAATTATGCTTGCTTCATGTTGATGTATGGTAGAAACCACACAACACTGTAAAGCAATTTTCCTCCAATTAAAAAATAAATTATAAAAAAGTGATGTGCAGTCTATTAAAAAGTAGACAAATATCCAAGTACTGTTGTGCTATACAAGTGTAGATCCCTTTATGACTGATGAGACAAATCCACCAACTACAGATTCAGTGAGGTTCTTCCTAATCTCTTCTAGTGCTAAATCTAGGGATTTGCTTAAGAATACAGGCTCTAGGGGTAGGACAAATGGAGAGAACAGCGTGGAAACATACACTACCACGTGTGGAACAGACGGCCAGTGGGAATTTGCTGTGTAACTCACAGCTCAGACCAGGGCTCTGTGACAACGACAGGGTGGGAGGGAGGTTCCAGCGGCAGGGGACATATGTATACCTATGGCTGATAGATACTGATTATGGCAGAAATCAACACTATTTAAAGCAATTGTCCTTCAATTAAAACAAATAATTTTTTCAATATTTTATAAAAAAGGAACACAAGCTCTGGAGCCAGACTAAGTTCAGTTCAGTTCAGTCGCTCAGTCATGTCCGACTCTTTGCAACCCCATGAATCGCAGCACGCCAGGCCTCCCTGTTCATCACCAACTACCAGAGTTCACTCAGACTCACGTTCATTGAGTCAGTGATGCCATCCAGCCATCTCATCCTCTGTCATCCCCTTCTCCTCCTGCCCCCAATCCCTCTCAGCATCAGGGTCTTTCCCAATGAGTCAACTCTTCGCATGAGGTGGCCAAAGTACTGGAGTTTCAGCTTTAGCATCATTCCTTCCAAAGAAATCCCAGGGCTGATCTCCTTCAGAATGGACTGGTTGGATCTCCTTGGAGCCAGACTGGTTGAGTCTAAATCCCAGCTCCACACTTACCAGCAATTGGGCCAGATTCTTTAGTCTCTTTATGTCTCAGCTACTTGAAACTGATGTGATATTACATGTGATGTAGGTCTTATGAGAATGAAATGAGTTAGGACATATGGCACATAGAATGATAGAGTGTTAACTCTGATAAGACCTTTCTAATCACCTGTGGCACAACCATGGACTCTGGTGGAGAGAGGGGGCGTTGCAGTCATGCCTGAGATATTGACCCATTACCCCTTAGGATGGCCAGGACGGACCCAGGCCAATCACCTCCAGCCAAGAGCAACCAGCTATGCCGTTCAAATAATTCTAAATTTCTCTGTGTGTCAGGACGTGAAGGGGGATTGAGAAGCTCTCCATTTTTTCCGTTTCCCAAAAGGATATATTGTTATAGACCCATAATATCTTTTCCACTCTATTTCATTTTACTGAAAAGAAAATATCCTGGGAAATAGCCTCTGACTTTCTCATTTTAACACACCATGACTAGAGAGCCTGTGCTGATTACCCAACCATGGCTTTGAAAAGCTGAATAATTTTACTCTTAACTATTGACGTTGTTTCCTTAGGGCTTGGATTTCTGTGTGGGAATGGTACTGAAATCAATCATGGATTGTTTTGACCAGACTCTGGAGAATTTACATTTATTCCAAAAAACTCTCCTCTCTGCCCCCTAAAGTGGCACCTACCTGGCAAATACTGCTATGAGTCAATTGAGAAAAATGAGCACAGATTCTTCCAAGATCTAGGGCAAACTCACTCTGGATGTGTCAGGTTGGAAGCTGACTTCCTAGGTCCTATGTCAAGTTCAAAAGCCCTGCTCTGGTGGAACTGCCATCATCTCCCATCAGCGTAACCATCATACTCCATTAATGACAGCAGAAATGAACCCTGCTGTTCTTATGTTGCTTAGCAATTTTCCTTAATATTACAGTTTTACAAATAACAGGGGAGCCCTCCCAGGTTGAAGTTTTTGAGTAATTTAGTCCTAACACCTCTGACAAGAAAACAAATTTTAATCTTTTTTCAACTTGGAGTTGTTTTAATCACATATGTAAACATCACATACACGTGTGCATACACAGTATCACAAATTTTGTAGTTCTATAAATTATTTTTCTTCAGATTGCTTTCCAGTTTTTGAACAACTACATCAGACAGTAATGAAATCTCTTCTCCTTGTAAATATCTGGGGAATTCACTTAATATACTCACGCTGGTTAATAATTGTTACTGTCAGTTTGAAAAAATAAAAGAAAGACATTCAAGGAAGGGGCAACAATAGAAAGAAAGGAGTATGTCAGGAAGAAATTTCCCTCTACCCTTCTAGGTGATTCTGGCTGTTCTAAGAATTAAATTGACATGAGACAGATTAATAGACAAAAGCGAATCAAAAGTTTAATAGGATGAACTCATGAACACCTAGTAACTGAGTAACTCAGCAAACTGGCAAAAACCTTCCCGTTTAATACCATCTTCCGCCAGAGACGAAAGAGGATGGTGAGGGCAGTGGTTTGGAATGCCAAAGAGGAGGAAGGCAATTTACAAGCGGCTGGAAAAGCAGGTGGCTGGTAAGCATCTGAGGGGCCAGGAGGAAGCAGTGGGACCAAGAACGGAATTTTACCACACAGACCTTGCTAGGGTCCTCCCTGTCTATACACCCAGCTCACACCACAGTCACCTCTGGTGGCGGCTCCCTTCCTGAACAGGTCCTCTCTCTAGATCCCTTCAGGCAGCTAGGGGACAGGTCAAAGTTTCTCCCTGAGTCTTTTGGGCTTTGATTGTTTTCAGCTTGAAATAATCCACATGTCAAAGAGACACGTTGGGGTGGCAAATTCTGCTCCCTTACAAGTGATTTCTAAATTGTGTTGTTGCTGTTGTTTTAGGAAGACTGCACTGTAAAGCTGGTAAACGCAGAACACATCCCAGATAAACCATGGCTTTGAAAAGCTGAATAATTTTACTCTTAACTATTGACGTTGTTTCCTTAGGGCTTGGATTTCTGTGTGGGAATGGTACTGAAATCAATCATGGATTGTTTTGACCAGACTCTGGAGAATTTACATTTATTCCAAAAAACTCTCCTCTCTGCCCCCTAAAGTGGCACCTACCTGGCAAATACTGCTATGAGTCAATTGAGAAAAATGAGCACAGATTCTTCCAAGATCTAGGGCAAACTCACTCTGGATGTGTCAGGTTGGAAGCTGACTTCCTAGGTCCTATGTCAAGTTCAAAAGCCCTGCTCTGGTGGAACTGCCATCATCTCCCATCAGCGTAACCATCATACTCCATTAATGACAGCAGAAATGAACCCTGCTGTTCTTATGTTGCTTAGCAATTTTCCTTAATATTACAGTTTTACAAATACACAGGGGAGCCCTCCCAGGTTGAAGTTTTTGAGTAATTTAGTCCTAACACCTCTGACAAGAAAACAAATTTTAATCTTTTTTCAACTTGGAGTTGTTTTAATCACATATGTAAACATCACATACACGTGTGCATACACAGTATCACAAATTTTGTAGTTCTATAAATTATTTTTCTTCAGATTGCTTTCCAGTTTTTGAACAACTACATCAGACAGTAATGAAATCTCTTCTCCTTGTAAATATCTGGGGAATTCACTTAATATACTCACGCTGGTTAATAATTGTTACTGTCAGTTTGAAAAAATAAAAGAAAGACATTCAAGGAAGGGGCAACAATAGAAAGAAAGGAGTATGTCAGGAAGAAATTTCCCTCTACCCTTCTAGGTGATTCTGGCTGTTCTAAGAATTAAATTGACATGAGACAGATTAATAGACAAAAGCGAATCAAAAGTTTAGTAGGATGAACTCATGAACACCTAGTAACTGAGTAACTCAGCAAACTGGCAAAAACCTTCCCGTTTAATACCATCTTCCGCCAGAGACGAAAGAGGATGGTGAGGGCAGTGGTTTGGAATGCCAAAGAGGAGGAAGGCAATTTACAAGCGGCTGGAAAAGCAGGTGGCTGGTAAGCATCTGAGGGGCCAGGAGGAAGCAGTGGGACCAAGAACGGAATTTTACCACACAGACCTTGCTAGGGTCCTCCCTGTCTATACACCCAGCTCACACCACAGTCACCTCTGGTGGCGGCTCCCTTCCTGAACAGGTCCTCTCTCTAGATCCCTTCAGGCAGCTAGGGGACAGATCAAAGTTTCTCCCTGAGTCTTTTGGGCTTTGATTGTTTTCAGCTTGAAATAATCCACATGTCAAAGAGACACGTTGGGGTGGCAAATTCTGCTCCCTTACAAGTGATTTCTAAATTGTGTTGTTGCTGTTGTTTTAGGAAGACTGCACTGTAAAGCTGGTAAACGCAGAACACATCCCAGATTCTTTAAATCTCAAGCATTATAAAAGGCGGATGACCCAAAGCAGCTCAGCCTGTTCCTGCCTTAGACGCTTTCAGCCCTGCTTTGGTGCCGACTGTGTGGCTTCCTTCAGGCTCTCTGCTCCCCACTCTGTAGCATTCAAATGTGGAATGGCAACCCACTCCAGTACCCTTGCCTGGAGAACCCCATGGGCAGAAGAACCTGGCGGGCTGCAGTCCAGGGGCCCCAGAGAGCTGGGCATGACATGACTGAGTGACCGGGAGGACTAACACTTGCACTTTGGGGCTGGTGGCCCAACCAGAAAGGGTAAGAAAGCTCTGCCCCACTCCCCCTGGACCCCTGGACCTTTCCCCATGTGCCCGTGCCACTTGGCTGCTCCTGAGATGTATCCTTTGGAGAATAAGTGAAGTCACTCAGTCATGTCCAACCCTTTGCGATCCCATGAGCTGTAGCCTGCCAGGCTCCTCTATATCCTTCAGAATATACTGGTATGTATAATATAGTATATGCTTTGTAATATGCTGGTAAATGTAAGTGTGAAATCAAAGTATCTCCTGCCATATCAACAAGCAAGGAATGTCACAGCCATCCGTTATCTCTGGCCTGTGATCCAGCGGATGCCACTACCCCACCCCCACCCCACGGTGATTTCTGAGACTGGGAGGGCGGGGTGCAAAAAGGAACCATCTGCCACATCTGCTACTCCTTAAGGCGAACAAGGAAGGAATTCCGTGAGCCCAGAGGCTTGCATCTTCCCATACACAGAACACTAAATTTCTGAATTTGATAACTGATTTTTCTTTCCTGACAATAACCTTTGATGTTCAGACTGCCTGCTCCCTTTGCTGAAAACTTGTATACAGCCTGACACCCCCTCCTGCCTCCCTGGAGCAGTTTTCTCAAAGCTCCTGAGATGCTGTCCCCCAGGCTCGCTGTCCTAAACATTCCCACCAAATCAACCCTCTACTGTAGCTCAAACTGCAAAGAATCTGCCTGCGATGCAGGAGACCTGGCTTCGATCCCTAGGTCAGGAAGATCCTCTGGAGAAGGGAATGGCAACCCACTCCAGTATTCTTGCCTGGAGAATTCCATGGATAGAGGAGCCTGGCAGTACAGTCCGTGGGGTCGCAAAGAGTTGGATATGACTAAGCGATGAACAAAAAAAAAAAATTCAGGATGTGACTATATTTTTTAGTCAACACAAGTAAAGTGTTTTCCTAGGTTCTGCAAGTCATTCTAGCAAAATATGGAACCTGAGGCAGGGGGTGCAGAAAGCCCTGAGCTTGTTTTTGGACAAGCAAATGTGCATAGCTGGGCATCCTCTCGGGCTGGCATCTGAAGTGAGAATGTTCTTGTGAAACTGAACTGCTTAACTTGTGGAATCTGCACTAATTCAGGGTAGTTAGTGTCAAAATTGAATTAAATTGCTGGACACCCAGTTGGTATCAGAGAATCAGAGAGACAGAGAATCGGTGTTGGAAAGACGTGCATTTGATATCAGGGAAATGAGGCCAAAGGCCATGTTCACAGCAGCACTATTCACAAGAACCAAAAGGTAGACAACCCACAGGGCTGTCAACAAGTAAGCGGATGAGCAAAATGCAGTATATCCTTACAACGGAGTGTTAATTATAAAAAGAGAGGAAATTCTGACTTATGCTATACATGGATGAAACTTGAGGACATTTTTCCAAATGAAAGAAAATAATCACCAAAACACAAATAGTGCATGATTCTACTTACATGTGGTACCTAGAGTGATCAGATTCATAGAGACAGGAAATAGAATGCTGGTTACCAGGGGAAAGGGAAAGGGGGAGTTGTATTTTAACCATGACAGAGAGTTCCACTTTTGCAAGGTGGAAAGAGTTCTGGAGCCTGGTTATACAATAGTGTGAACGCACTTACACCACTGAGTGCTTCCCTGATGGCTCAGTGGTAAAGAATCTGCCCGCAATGCAGGAGACCCAGGTTCAACCCCTGGGTGGAAAAGATCCCCTGGAGGAGGGAATGGCAACCCACTCCAGTATCCTTGCCTGGAAAATTCCATGGACAGAGGAGCCTGGTGGGCTACAGTAACCAAAGAGAGAAAACAGAAAGCTGGTTACCAAGGGAAAGGGAAATGAGCTGCCGTTTAACCACTCAGAGTTCCACTTTAGCAAGGTGGACGCGTACTGGAGGCCGGCTGCATACAGCGTGAATGAACTTGCACCAGTGAATTGCACACTCAAAAGAGACCAAGATGATCAATGTTAAGCTAGTTGGCTGACCCTAAGGATGAATGAGGAAGTCAGAATTTAACTCTGCCAATGTATAAATGCAAACTCAAAATCCCTCAAAGGCTCCACTCTGAAATGGAGTTATGGATTTAGAAGATC
The DNA here is from genome assembly GCA_006408675.1 of Madoqua kirkii. NCBI lineage: Eukaryota > Metazoa > Chordata > Mammalia > Artiodactyla > Bovidae > Madoqua > Madoqua kirkii. Next base: position 57,052 of record SJYC01132468.1, read on the forward strand.
CCAGGAATCATCTAGGTGATCCAGAGGAAACCAAGCCTTGTTCATGGAATATGAGCACCCTCGGGTCCCTGGACGAAGCAATGAAAATTCCTCTCTAGAGAAAGCCAGTATCACTCTCGATATCACATTTTTTTATTTTTGTAACTTCTCAAATATGTATCCAGGAAATAATCAAAGAACTACTCCCCTCCAGACAAAACAACATAAGTCATAATCAACAGAAAAAAAAAAAGAGAGAAATGAAATTGCCCACTGGGAATCCAGACCTTTTTTATTAGTTGTTTTTATTATTGTTATTATCAACACACCTAGTAGATGAGACTTTGTCCCCTCTACAGGTAAGGATCTGAGGTGCAGAGAATTAATTTATCCAGGATTGGACAGCTGATAAGGTGGAGAGGAAGGGACCTTCCACTACACTTATTACCTGCTTGCTTCTGAAACTACAATTTAATAGGCAACAGCCTCTGAAAAATGCCATGGTTCACAAGACAGCTCTAGGCAGAATTTGGTGCACCCAGGATATGCTTCTCTCTCATTTGGGGTTTTTTGTTTTTTGTTGGTTTTTTTTGAGACAGAAAGTGGAGACCAGCCTAAACATCCAAAGTACATCTTCTCACAATGAGGCAATAATTACCAGTCTGAAACACCAAAGTTAAATCGAGTAGAAAAAGAACATGCAGGGAAGTAGATACTGAACTAGGAAGTCAACATGGAGGGCCTGTCAGCCCACGAGACCCCGCTGAGCAGTCCTCTGCAAAATAACTTGTAACACAGGAGAACACTGGCGTTTCTGGGCTACATTTGGTGCACTTGCTGGGCCAGAGCCAACAACAGCTGTAGAGTTTTCTGGTCCCTTGGCACTGCTGCCAACTAATACATTAAATTCCCTACTATAATCAGCCAGTCAGATGCTGATATTGTTGCCACGAGTCTATCTCAAACCTCAGGTAAACGTTCCCCATCAAGGTTACGTCAGGTACCTTATTCAAGGGAGCCCAAGCAAGTTCAAGAATGTTATGCTTTTCCAAATCCTTCCCCAGATGCATTCACTGAGCTCTTTGGCCACATCGTGCTCATAGGTGTGGCTTGATCTCTGAACAGATGAGAGCGGACTAACAGCAAGAACTTCAGAGTCATGCACATCAGAAGATACTCCAGGCTTATCCTACTGCCGGCTGTCACAATGTTGACACCTAAACATTGGGTTGGCCAAGAAGGGCATTTGGGTCTTTCCATAACCCACATGAACTTCCTGGCCAACCCAATACACGCCTTCTGCACTCAGCATGCTGTGTAGACCTGACGGTGGCTTCTACACGCATTTCTGTTTTTCACTTTACTGGTGTATAGTTGATTCACAATTCTGTGTTAGTTTCAGTTACACAGCTAAGTGATTAAGTAATACACATGCTAATTCTTTTTCAGATTCTTTACCCATATGGTTTATCACAGAATATTAAATAGACTTCTCTGTGCTATACAGTAGGTCCTTGCTTGTAATCTATTTTTATACAGTAGGATATGTATGTTAATCATCAATTAATTTATCCCTCCCCTCTACATTTCCCCTTTAGTAAACATAAGTTTGTTTTTGAAATCTGTGAGTTTGTGCCTCTCTTATAAATAAGTTTCTTTGTATCATTTTTGGAATTAGATTCCACACATGAGTGATTTGTCTTTCCTGACTGACTTTGCTTAGTATTGAGAGGGTTAACAGGTAGGAAGGCCAGAGGTCCCCAAATGGCAGGAGGAAATAAACTGCAAGCTTTTCCCCCCTTTTCTGTTGACAACACCTAATTCCACCTTTTTTTCCTTTTTTCACACCTTGGGCTGATAATGGCTCAACAAACCAGTATTCTTGTCAATTGCTTTATGGCTGGGGATGACACACCTTGTGCCCTTATCTCAAAAATGCAGACTGTGGGAGAAGGGCCTGGCCAAACTCCCTGGCCTTGAGGTGTTTCTCTTATCTGATTATAGACGATCTCTTATCTTGCTAACCAACATAAAGCCCCTTGCTAAAAACTAACAGGCAGGCACTCTTTCTGTCCCCTTTTGATGTCTATGTCAGAAGCTTTCTCTCTTTTACACTTTAATAAAATCATGTTACACAAAAAGCTCTGAGTGGTCAAGCCTGCCTCTGGCCTCAGATCGAAATCCTCTTCTCCAGAGGTCATGAATCCTGGCAGCGCACACCACTCGCACCCGCCACCTTTCAGTATGATAATCTGTAGGTCCACCTATGCAAATGGCTTTATTTTCTTTTTTTATGACTGAGTAATATTCCATTGTATATATGAACCACATCTTCTTTATCCATTCCTCTGTTGGAGGACATCTAGAGTGCTTCCATGTCTTGACTATTATAAATAGTCCTGCAATGAATCCTGGGGTGCATGTATCTTTCTGAATTATGATTTTCTTGAGATATATGCCCATAAATAGGATAGCTGCATTAGGTGGTAGTTCTAGGCTTAGTTTTTTAAGGAACCTCCACCCACATGCATTCTTAAATGGAGCAAGGCAGAAGTTCCAGAGAGTTAATATCCCTTGGAGTAACCCTCAGTCGCCATCGACAGGCGTTAGTACAGCAGAGCCAGTAATGCCAATTACCTATGCATGACTAGCAACGGCGCTTCCTTTCATTATCAGCAATTCCTTGGTGACCTTAAAAAAGGCAGTTTCAGGATAGTGGTAGAGGTGGAAACTAGACTGGAGTGTGAACAGGAGATGAGAAAACGGAGTCAGCTTATGTAGACAGATATCTGAGAAGTTTGACATTAAAGGGAACAGAAAGCTGCGGCAGCTAGAGGACCCTCTGGTGACAAGGGAGGGTTCTCATGTACATTTCAGGTGTGTAAAAATGGGAATTAATCTCTAGTGAGAGTAAGACTGATGACTATAGAAAAAGGGGAAAACTGAAGAACCAAAGTTCTCTGGGGGAGAAAAAGACTTAATCTAGGGAAGCAATTGCCATTAAATCTTAATAGAACTCTTTCTGATAAAGTAGGTACCAAAGAACCATGACTCTGAGTGACAAATGATGTATAGGATTTTCTACCTTGTTCTAAATATCCTTTTTTTTTTAATTTTTATTTTTACTTTATTCTACTTTACAATACTGTATTGGTTTTGCCATACATTGATATGAATCAGCCACAGGTGTACACAAGCTCCCAATCCTGAAACTCGACACTGGTTGATCATTTAAAGTTCAGGACAATTGTTTTAATTGATCTACAATACTTGGCTTCCCTGATAGCTCAGTTGGTAAAGAATCCACCTGCAACTGCAATGCAGGAGACCTGGGCTTGATCCTTGGATATGGAAGATCCACTGGAGAAGGGATAGGCCACCCACTTTAATATTCTTGGGCTTCCCTTGTGGCTCAGCTGGTAAAGAATCTGCCTGTAATGCAGGAGACCTGGATTCAATCCCTGGGTAGGGAAGATCCCCTGGAAAAGGGAATGGCTTCCCACTCCAGTATGCTGGCCTGGAGAATTCCATGGACTGTATAGTCCATGGGGTGACAAAGAGTCAGACACAACTGAGCGCCTTTCACTTTCACAACAGCTCCTAAGAATGACAGTCACCCAGTGACAGTAACTTAGACCAGCACCTCCAAAACTGTCAGCTATAGATTGCTAGCTGACATGAACAGTTAGAAATGCTCTCTCCATGCAATTAAAGACAATCACACTGTGATGAGCAATATGATTAAACAAAGTTTCATGATCAAATAGATTTGGGATATACTACATATTCTGTCTGTTCTCAGATATCCACAAGATTCTAACCAAGAATTTCCTCAGAATGAGATGTGAGAACTCACTTACATACATATTCCCTTATAAGTATCCACACATAACTCATCTATTAATTTTTGTAGCATTCATGCAGCCTCAAAATACCCAATCACCTTGGAATCTGGAAGGTCAATGAATTACCTTCAAAGTGTGTGTGTGTATGTGTGTGTTAGTCACTCAGTCAGTCCTGTCTGGCTCTTTACAATCCCATGGACTGTAGCCTGCCAGGCTCCTCTATTCATGGAATTCTCCAGGCAGGAATACTGGAGTGGGGTGCCATCCCCTTCTCCAGGGGATCTTCCCAACCCAGGGATCAAACCCAGGTCTCCTTCATTGCAGGCAGATTTTTTTTTACTGCTGAGTCACCAGGGAAACCTTTACTTTAAAGACCATTACCTCTAATTTATCCTGGAAATGATTCCTATGAATTCATTTTTCCTCCCAGAGAAATGCCCTTTATGACTTCATTTTCTTTCTATACTGCTTGCCAGCACTGAAAACATAATACCAGGCAAGGCTATAATGATTCAACTTTTAAGAAGCTTTTTATGCAAGTATCGTCAAAGGTTTTAGAAAGTCTAAATATATTTTATTCGTGTGTTTCCTTTTATCTACATGCATATTTATCCCCTTGTAGAATTCTAGAAGATCAAAACGCAGTCCCAATTTGAGGGGAAAAAATATGGCAGTGCTGAAAAAAGAGCCAAAGGCTGTTCCTACACAGAGCTAGATATAAAGTGAAATAACATTAAATAGAAAATTTCTTCTCATGGCATATTCCCAATATGTGGGAACTGCAAAAAACATTTGGACATATTTTTGTGACTTGAGCCAAAATATGAACATGTTAAACATGAAAAAAAAAATAAGTGGTAGGAAAGAGGGGAAGAGAGAAGGGGAGGGACTTACTCTGGTCTGAGTGGTTTTATTGCATAAATATGAAAAGTTTCGTGTCTCATCTTCAAAAATGTTTTCAGAGAAACTTGAAACAAATTTTAGACCAAACTTATATTACATAAAATTTTTATCCATAATGCTAATACGAGTTGATTTTTAATATGAAGTGAAATTTAAGATAATAGAAAATTAGTTATAAAGTGTTTCAGAAAAATGAGCCCAAACCTTAAATGTTACCAGAACAATAATCATTTGTAGCTAACTGAGATTGTTATAGAACATTTCATGACTTCCAACTCATGGGTCCTTTGTGGAACCAAAGTATCCTACAGCAAACATACTGAGCATTAAAATAAAACAAGATCAATACCCTTGAGTAAAATTCACCTTTGGGCAAGAAGCATCAGGGCAAAATTAAAATCTCAGAGCCTCTTTAGTGAATTAAACATAGTCTGGAGGGTGAGCAGTTCACTTCCATTAATATCTATGTAAAATCAAAATGTCTTTTTATTAAGAGCCATGACTACCTATAATACCTTTGCAGTACCTTAGACTCAGAATATCCAAGGACATGAAACTGAACAACTCACATGCCATGTTTATTAAGTTGCTTAAGGATGATGTTGAGATAACATAGATTCTCTATTCCCACAAGACAACCTGAGAGGTCAAAAGACTACATCATAGGTTTTCATCTCAATCCCATTCACCATTGGGATTCACCATACACATTGTCTAAGTCCATTTTGACAATCACTTATTGTTTTAAGTAAAGATGGGATAATAGCATCAATTGCATTAGTTCAAACAAATCAGTTAAAAAATATGGAGTGATTACCTACTAATATGATAAAAAATAATTACACATAAAAATAATGCCCTTGAAATATAACTGATAACCACAACACCAGGTAGCAAAAGCTCCTGCACACAGTTGGTGCTCAAAATGGATTTGACTGTGAAAAAAATAGCAAACAACTTAATATGATACAAAATGTCATGCTAAATGCATGATATACACTCACGGTTCTCCAAGGATGACCCCCAGACCAGCATTACCAGCATCTCTTGGGAACTTGCTGGAAATGCTCATTTTCTCAGACCCCAGTCCATAGCAAATGGAATCTGAAACTCTGGGGGAGGGCCCAGCAATTTCTGTTATAGTAAGCACCAAAGATTGACACTTTCCAATTGTGGTGCTGGGGAAGACACTTGGGAGCACCTTGGATTGTGACAAGATCAAACCAGTCAATCCTAAAGGAAATCAACCCTGAATATTCACTGGAATAACTGATGCTGAAACTCTGATACTGTGGTCACCTGATGCAAAGAGCTGACTCTTTGGAGAAGACTCTCTGGGAAAGGTTGAAGGCAAACAGAGAAAGGGGCAGCAAAGCATGAGATAGTTAGATGGCCTCACCAACGCAACAGACATGAACTTGACCAAACTCCAGGAGATAGTAGAGGACAGAGGAGCACAGAGTGCAGCAGTTCATGGGGTTGCAAACAGCAGACACGACTTCACAACTGAACAACAGCAACAAGGCTCTTTAGCCAATTCTGATGCACATTAGCTGATTCTGATGCACGTTATGGTTTAAGAACTTCTGGTGTGGACTACAGATGCGAGCTATTCTGCAGAATCAAAGGGGATGGCTAATGATGGAATGGCAAGGCAATGCTTCATCAGGGAGGCAGCAAAGTCAAGCTTCTTCCTCTCCCCATGCAATTCAGATAAAAGAAAATTAATCACTGATTGTTATAAGCAGTGTGATTAAACACAATTCATTTTGACCTCATCCAATTAAGAACAATAAATAAGGACCTAATTGATCTAGATAAAGAAAACAACAAAAGTGAAAGGACCCTTTGGGCAGAAAAACCTGTTAAAGTAGGGCCATGTCTATGAGGTAGAGAGCAAAATGGAACACAGAAGGAACGACTTTCTGGCAGAATTTGGCTAAGGGCTAGTGGGACTCCCCAGGTGACGCGAATGGTAAAGAACCCGCCTGCCAATGCGGGAGAAATAAGAGACGCAGGCTCAGTCCCTGGGTCAGGAAGACCCCTGGAGGAGGGCCTGGCAATCCACTCCAGTATTCTTGCCTGGAGAATCCCAAGGACAAAGGAGCCTGGCGGGCTACAGCCCATGGGGTCACACAGAGTCGGACATGACTAAAGCCACTTAGCACACACACAGTCAAATGCTTATTAAAAACACTGGAAGAGCACACTTCCAAGCCTGCCTAATGACTGGGTTCTGGCCAACATAATGCAGGTTTCAGCAATATCTGACATATCCAGGCCTGAAAACAAAACCACTGAGAGCAATTTTCACTCTTCAAAGAGAAGCAAGAAGACTGCGCTGTTCCATGCAGCTGAACCAATCAAATTCCCAAATCCAGGACACAGTCTTTTTAATTCGGGATTTGGACCAATGGCCCACTTTCTCCTTCATTTATAACTAGAATTCAACAGACGTACACAGTGAGTTCTTCCCAGCCAGACAAGTAACCCTGAGAATCCTACCTCCTTCTAAAGAGACTTAGCTTTCTGAGTGTATAGTACGACAGATCATTTCCCTCGAGGCCTCTGAGAGAAATAGATTTGACACTTGCACTCTAGCAGGAAGAAAGGCAATGGGGTCTTCCCGTTTTTCAGAGTTGAAGGATGATCATTTTGACCATCACTGCATGCTCTTTCTCGGTCCTTCTCCATTTCATGATCCAAGAGAAAATGATTCAATCAGGGTTTTGTCAGATGAACAGAAGTCACTTTAGGTAGCTTAGTGAAGAAGAGATTAAATATAGGAAGTTGGAGGCCTCCATTAACACTGGGAGGAGTACACGAGCAAAGGTCAGAAGGTTGCTGGCTCTCAGGAAATGAGAAAAGTCAGGAATCGGAAGGGAGCTGCTGCCAATGATTTCAGCCACCGATAGCTCCAACAGCTCGTCCTCTGGAGGACACCTAGAAACAGCTTGAAGCTCCTGCTAATCATGCCAGTTGCCTGCAGTACTGAAGAGACTTTCAAGTCCTTCTCCATCTCATGATCCAAGAGAAAATGACTCAATCAGGGTTTTGTCAGATGAACAGAAGTCACTTTAGGTAGCTTAGTAAAGAAGAGATTAAATATAGGAAGTTGGAGGCCTCCATTAACACTGGGAGGACTACACAAGCAAAGGTCAGAAGGTTGCTGGCTCTCAGGAAATGAGAAAAGTCAGGAATCGGAGGGGAGCTGCTGCCAATGATTTCAGCCACCGATAGCTCCAACAGCTCGTCCTCTGGAGGACACCTAGAAACAGCTTGAAGCTCCTGCTAATCATGCCAGTTGCCTGCAGTACTGAAGAGACTTTCAGAAAAACCCAAGAAAGCACCCCAAATCCCTCTATCTGCCATCTGCTGACACCTACATACCTTCCCACAGCTGATCTGGAGAGTGGCTATCCCTTCCATACCTCACCCAAGTGACTCTTATTTGCAGAATCTAACAGGAACCCTCTGGTTAGAGTTCAAGAAATTTAATTTCCAGGATCTTAGCCCCTGGAATACAAAAGGAAAGGAAGAAGAGCAGGGAGACTGGTGAGTGTTAACAGATAAAATCTGACACAAAGAGTGAGTTATATAAACGGAGACCAGAGCAGACGTGAGACCAATTAAACAGCCTTTATAAAAAACTCCAGAGGATTGCATCCATGTCTTGGACACATCAAAGCAGAGCCCTGGCCACCGCAGTGCAGGTGGCCATCTTCAAATATACTACTTTCCCAAAGATGTTACTGGTAGCAGCTAATAAGAGCCAACTCTAGTTAACCTGAGGATACATGCACAAAGCCTGTCTACTGAGAGGGTAACAGGGGGAAGGCCAGGGGCCTCCAAGCTGAGGAGATAGGCTGCAAGTGCCAGACATTTTTTCTCTCTCTTAAGCGGCAGGAGGAAACAAACTAGTGATACATTTTTTCCCCTTCTCTATACAAATTTAAAAAGAGGTTTCTCTTAAAATACTGTGTTGCCATGCATCCACGCCTTGGACACATCAAAGCAGAGCCCTGGCCACGGCAGTGCAGGTGGCCATCTTCAAATATACTACTTTCCCAAAGATTTTACTGGTAGCAGCTAATAAGAACCAACTCTAGTTAACCTGAGGATACATGCAGAAAGCCTGTCTACTGAGAGGGTAACAGGGGGAAGGCCAGGGGCCTCCAAGCTGAGGAAATAGGCTGCAAGTGCCAGACATTTTTTCTCTCTCTTAAGTGGCAGGAGGAAACAAACTAGTGATACATTTTTTTCCCTTTGTCTATACAAATTTAAAAAGAGGTTTCTCTTAAAATACTGTGTTGCCATAGGACACCTGGTTCCACTTGAAGTTAACTATTCTCAAACCTTGAGTTAACCAATGCATTCTTCTTTTGGAAATGTTTGTCTTAGTTCAGTCGCTCAGACTGTCCGACTCTTTATGACCCCATGAATCGCAGCACGACAGGCCTCCCTGTTCATCACCATCTCTCAGA
>SJYC01132469.1:0-57991 GCA_006408675.1 Madoqua kirkii
GCCTTAAATCTGTCAGCCTGGCCACATCCTCACCCCAGAAGCCCTGCCAATGTCATTCTCTATCTCCCACTGCCCGGACCCAGCATGGCCACATAAATGTCAGTGTGAAGCTAGGCCCAGCCGTCTCCCACTGCTACCACAAATATAAAAGATACAACAACAAAGAAAAGGCTACACGAGGCTTTCTCCTGAGCTGCTATAAAGAAATTACGAATATACTTGGATAGGAAGGCTTTTTTAAAGCTGTTTCATGGCTTTTTCTTCTGTGAAATACACATAAAGGAAGCAGCTTGTCACAAGTTACCCAATAAAGAGTTGCTTTCCATTGCATTTGTTTGAAATACAGTAAATATTAACAGTATGCTGGAGTCAGTGAAAGTGAAGTTGCTCAGTTGTGTCTGACTCTTTGTGACCCCGTGGATGGCAGCCCACCAGGCTTCTCCATCCATGGGATTCTCCAGGCAAGAATACTGCAGTGGGTTGCCTTTTCCTTCTCCAGGGGATCTTCCTGATCCACATTGCATTTGTTTGAAATACAGTAAATATTAACAGTATGCTGGAGTCAGTGAAAGTGAAGTTGCTCAGTTGTGTCTGACTCTTTGTGACCCCGTGGATGGCAGCCCACCAGGCTTCTCCATCCATGGGATTCTCCAGGCAAGAATACTGCAGTGGGTTGCCTTTTCCTTCTCCAGGGGATCTTCCTGATCCAGGGATCGAATCCAGGTCTCCCACATTGCAGACAGACGCTTTAACCTCTGAGCCACCAGGGAAGCCTTGCTGGAGTCAGGGCATATAGTAAAGAATTTGGCGTTAACTAAAGAGAAGGTCTGGCCTTTGCCAGGTAATCCCCAGGTCCTTGGAATGTCATGCCTGATAGGTGTGCCTCCGTTTGCCTAGGAGCATTGGGTCACCCTAGATAATCCAACGGCATGATGTGGAGGTGTGGACGGTGGGTTTGGGGATGTGGAGAGAATGCCCACATTCATAGAGGAGGGTGGAGACTGCCATCCCAGAAAGACCAAAACACAGAACTTGGGGTGAGGGGTTTCGGTCACACAATATCAATCATCCTAGAAACTGAGGTCAGACACATGGGCTTTCAATCAATCAATCATGCCTACATGATGGAGTCCCAATAAAAAGTCTGAACACAGGTCTGGGTGAGCTTCCCTGGTTGGCAATACTCCATGCATATTGTCATACATCAGAGGGAAGCTCCCAATCAGAACTCTCCCAGGCTCTGCCCTATGTCCTCCCTTTGGGTGATCTGGATCTCTATACATTCCCTGTAATGAACCACAGCCATGAGTGTGATTCAGTGAGCTCTATGAGCCCTGGCAAATCACTGAACTGAAAGAGTGTTTGGGGGACTCCTGAAACTTGCACTTGGCGCCAGAAATGAAAGCAATTTGGGGTGACTGTGCCCTCGAGGCTTTGTAGTTGCCCTGCATTTCCACATGGGCTTCCCTGGTGGCGTGGATGGTAAAGACTCTGCCTGCGATGCGGGAGACCAGGGTTCAATCCCTGGGTCAGGAAGATCCCCTGGAATCTCACTCCAGTGTTCTTGCCTAGAGAATCCTGTGGACAGAGGAGCCTGGGGAGCCGCAGTCCATGAGGTCACAAAGAGTCACACACGACTGAGCACCTAACACTTTCACACTCTCAGCTTCCATACAGGGGTACATTTGCAACTATTCAACTCGATTTTTTTTTAATTGGGGAAAATGGAGTCCTTCCATACCACTGTTTCTTTGCTACTCATCTGTTCTTACATCTTTTTCCTCTTGTTGCAGACATGATTTACAATACTATCATTAACCTGCATATTCTGTTTCAATTTGGACTCCTATCATCTCCATGGACAAACATAAACGTTTCCCCCTCAAAAAGAAAGAAAACAGAAAACTGAGACGTTCTATGGTTCTCAAAGTCCCCACTATCTGGTCATATCCCACCATCCAATTCCCTTCACCTTCCTGACCTTGAACTTCATTTTGGCTGGCCCCCTTTCTGCCCTTCAACATCCTTTGCTTGTTTACCATCTGTAACTTCATGCACACAACTCCCTTTCCCAAGGTCCTCCTGCCATCTCCTTCTCCTGATCAAAACCAAACTACTTCAGTGACTCAGATCACTGCTTCTCCATGAAGCATCCACAGTGCTGGCGTCAACCTCACAAGGTCGACGAGGACATTCAAAGAGGCAATGTTCATAGAGGGCTCAAGGTGACGTGATTCACAGTAAGCCCAGTGTCAGCATTAGCTGCTGTTACTGTCATTGCTATTACACCTTCTTGTTGCTATAATACTTGTCTTTTTCGATCTCATTTCATTCATAAAGTCTACTACAATCTAGCCTTTAATTGCATCTGTAACAACTATTCTCTACTGTATGCTCATTAGCTTCTGGATTATTCTGACTTGAGGACAGGATCCATGTCTATGATTTCCCAGAGAATTTCAGACACAGAGTAAGTCCTGAATCTTTTTGACATAATGATAAATTCAGAAAACACTGGAATGACAGTACATGATCGAGGCTTGCAAATAATGAACATACACTAATCCCTCGTGTGTGTTGGTGGGTATTGTTTGTTGCTCAAGGCCCTGTGTTTGGGAGTTTTAAAAGGATTTTGGATTGACAAGCATGACGATTTGTACTTGTCACTGGGAAGTAAGAAGAGGAAAGAAGTCATGGATATTGAGCTATTTCATGCTCAGTCTCATTATAAAAGATTTAACTCATGTTAACCAGCACCAAATTCTCCTCTACTCCGTAAGCACACAGAAAACTGTCTGTCAAATTACTTTGTGCCGCTCCAAGCCTTCCTCCCATTCTGCCCTGACTGGTGACATTGCCAGTGATGGAGGCTCTGTTAGGATGGGACCTAGATTAGAGGCCCAGCGCAATTTGCATTTAACATGAGAGTGTGGGTGGTACTAAGCAACTAAGATGCAGGGATTAATTAGTTATAGTAGTTACCTTGTGTCTTCTAGTTGACACCCTAAGCAAATAATAACAATATCAAAACAGTTTGCTGACAATGGCTTCATTAAAGTTCTTAAAGCAGCAGGAAATCTAGCTAATTTGTCCCTCTACAGCTCAGTCCTAGTCTCATTTTACCTTCATAGATATTTTTATTACAAAGATATTCAAATAAGAAAAGCTTACAAAAGTATAGAGTTAACACACCTATACCCACCATCCAGATTCCACGATTAACATTTTGCAATATTTGCTTTATCATGTCCCTATTCATCTCTCCATCCCTCTATCTCTCCATCAACTTGTCATTCACACTTTGACACGTTTCAGAGTTGAAAGTATCAGTGTCTTAGGTCGTCTTTACTACTTTCCCAATTCTCACACCACCCACATGATAAACAATGACCCCACCACAAATACCCAGAAAGTACTGAGTTCCCTCATAGCTCAGTCGGTAAAGAATCTGCCTGCAGTACAGGAAACCTGGGTTCGATTCCTGGGTTGGGAAGATCTCCTAGAGAAGGAAATGACAACCCACTCCAGGATTCTTGCCTGGGAAATCCCATGGATAGAGGAGCCTGGCAGGTTACAGTCCATGAGGTCACAAGAGTCAGACACGACTTAGCAACTAAACATACACACACATTGAGGGAAGTGTATCAACAATTATTTCTTGCTATGGCGCCAGAAATGAAAGCAATTTGGGGTGACTGTGCCCTCGAGGCTTTGTAGTTGCCCTGCATTTCCACATGGGCTTCCCTGGTGGCGTGGATGGTAAAGACTCTGCCTGCGATGCGGGAGACCAGGGTTCAATCCCTGGGTCAGGAAGATCCCCTGGAATCTCACTCCATTGTTCTTGCCTAGAGAATCCTGTGGACAGAGGAGCCTGGGGAGCCGCAGTCCATGAGGTCACAAAGAGTCACACACGACTGAGCACCTAACACTTTCACACTCTCAGCTTCCATACAGGGGTACATTTGCAACTATTCAACTCGATTTTTTTTTAATTGGGGAAAATGGAGTCCTTCCATACCACTGTTTCTTTGCTACTCATCTGTTCTTACATCTTTTTCCTCTTGTTGCAGACATGATTTACAATACTATCATTAACCTGCATATTCTGTTTCAATTTGGACTCCTATCATCTCCATGGACAAACATAAACGTTTCCCCCTCAAAAAGAAAGAAAACAGAAAACTGAGACGTTCTATGGTTCTCAAAGTCCCCACTATCTGGTCATATCCCACCATCCAATTCCCTTCACCTTCCTGACCTTGAACTTCATTTTGGCTGGCCCCCTTTCTGTCCTTCGACATCCTTTGCTTGTTTACCATCTGTAACTTCATGCACACAACTCCCTTTCCCAAGGTCCTCCTGCCATCTCCTTCTCCTGATCAAAACCAAACTACTTCAGTGACTCAGATCACTGCTTCTCCATGAAGCATCCACAGTGCTGGCGTCAACCTCACAAGGTCGACGAGGACATTCAAAGAGGCAATGTTCATAGAGGGCTCAAGGTGACGTGATTCACAGTAAGCCCAGTGTCAGCATTAGCTGCTGTTACTGTCATTGCTATTACACCTTCTTGTTGCTATAATACTTGTCTTTTTCGATCTCATTTCATTCATAAAGTCTACTACAATCTAGCCTTTAATTGCATCTGTAACAACTATTCTCTACTGTATGCTCATTAGCTTCTGGATTATTCTGACTTGAGGACAGGATCCATGTCTATGATTTCCCAGAGAATTTCAGACACAGAGTAAGTCCTGAATCTTTTTGACATAATGATAAATTCAGAAAACACTGGAATGACAGTACATGATCGAGGCTTGCAAATAATGAACATACACTAATCCCTCGTGTGTGGTGGTGGGTATTGTTTGTTGCTCAAGGCCCTGTGTTTGGGAGTTTTAAAAGGATTTTGGATTGACAAGCATGACGATTTGTACTTGTCACTGGGAAGTAAGAAGAGGAAAGAAGTCATGGAAATTGAGCTATTTCATGCTCAGTCTCATTATAAAAGATTTAACTCATGTTAACCAGCACCAAATTCTCCTCTACTCCGTAAGCACACAGAAAACTGTCTGTCAAATTACTTTGTGCCGCTCCAAGCCTTCCTCCCATTCTGCCCTGACTGGTGACATTGCCAGTGATGGAGGCTCTGTTAGGATGGGACCTAGATTAGAGGCCCAGCGCAATTTGCATTTAACATGAGAGTGTGGGTGGTACTAAGCAACTAAGATGCAGGGATTAATTAGTTATAGTAGTTACCTTGTGTCTTCTAGTTGACACCCTAAGCAAATAATAACAATATCAAAACAGTTTGCTGACAATGGCTTCATTAAAGTTCTTAAAGCAGCAGGAAATCTAGCTAATTTGTCCCTCTACAGCTCAGTCCTAGTCTCATTTTACCTTCATAGATATTTTTATTACAAAGATATTCAAATAAGAAAAGCTTACAAAAGTATAGAGTTAACACACCTATACCCACCATCCAGATTCCACGATTAACATTTTGCAATATTTGCTTTATCATGTCCCTATTCATCTCTCCATCCCTCTATCTCTCCATCAACTTGTCATTCACACTTTGACACGTTTCAGAGTTGAAAGTATCAGTGTCTTAGGTCGTCTTTACTACTTTCCCAATTCTCACACCACCCACATGATAAACAATGACCCCACCACAAATACCCAGAAAGTACTGAGTTCCCTCATAGCTCAGTCGGTAAAGAATCTGCCTGCAGTACAGGAGACCTGGGTTCGATTCCTGGGTTGGGAAGATCTCCTAGAGAAGGAAATGACAACCCACTCCAGGATTCTTGCCTGGGAAATCCCATGGATAGAGGAGCCTGGCAGGTTACAGTCCATGAGGTCACAAGAGTCAGACACGACTTAGCAACTAAACATACACACACATTGAGGGAAGTGTATCAACAATTATTTCTTGCTGAGTACCTACTATGTGCTGTATGCCTCAGATACAAATAAAGGAGCTTAAGGGCCGGAGGAGCCTGGTCACCATTCCCTGCACTGAAGTGCTCTCAGTGACCTGTGCTCCAGAGCAGAGACGGTGCTGAGCTAGCCACCTGCAGCATCATTTGTTCTTTCACAACTGGCCGCAGAAAGTGCAGCCCTCAGCTTCAGACACTGAAACCCAATGAATCAAACATGATGAGTCTGACATGTCATTGAATAGAACCCAGAAAAAATGCCTTGGGTTCCACACGAATGCCTCCCTTAAAGTCAGCCCTTGGATTTTTATTATTTTGTTGCTACAGACATTTTAACAGATTATTGGACACTTGTGTTTCCAATAAAAAAAGTTCTCTTTGTGCTTTTGCTATTTTCTTGGATTCACTGGAAAAAAAAAGCTTCTTTAATGACATTAACTTCCCAAAATAAAATAGGTGGTGAAGAGTAATAAGAACCACTTAAATAGTTTAACACATAACATTAAATAGACAAAGACATATAATACCAGTAGCACTATTACATACATTCCATCTGCATCCTCCCTTTGATCCTGTTAGGTATATAAGGTGAGTGTGGTTATTGTCATCACTGTTAGCAGATGATAAAACGGAATCTGAGAACAAGCCTCATCGCTAGCAAATGGTAGATCTGGGATTCAAACACCACACTTCTGGCTCCAAGTCCCCTGTAATTTTCCCTCTGCATTTAATGTAAGATTAAAATAGTGTTTGGGGCAACAACTATTTCAACATTATGTGAAATATATAGTTTTAACACATTAATGCCAAATAGTAAGTATATACTACATTCCATATGCATATTGCCTTCACCATTTGAGCCACCAGTCAGTAAATCCAGCACATGCAATTGATGAAACTACCTTTTACAATAGTAATATACACTTAATGAACTGAGATAAGGGAAACTACATTCTCAAACATGAGGTAGAATAAATATGTGAAGGATTCGGAGTATAAATATTGCTTTGTTTAGAAATAAATAATACCCAGTATATGCTTCTGAATGAGCTGAAGATACGTCCACAGGCAAACAGACATGGATGATACAATTTTTAAAAAACTATATTCATTTACTTATTTATTGGGCTGCGCTGGGTTCTCATGACAGCATGCAGGGTCTTCAGTTGCAGCATGTGGAATCGAATTCCCTGACCAGGGATCAAGCCTGGGCCCCTGCATTGGAACCATGGAGTCTTAGCCACTGGACCACCAGGGAAGTCCCTCATAACACGGTCTTCATGAAAATCCTGACCCTGCTGATTCTCTTTTGGTAGTTTAAATTGTTTGTGATTGATGGGTTGACATCCTGCCTTCTCCCTGTAGCTTTGACCAGTAGGGATGGTCTCCAATGTCTCAGATTTCTTCTTGAAATCTGAATTCCTCCACATTGCCCTCCATCATTCACAATGTGGCAGACAAGATTTTGCGAGCTATGTTCTTCTCTTTGCTTCTTACTGCATTTCTTCTCCTTGTCCAGAGAGACAGACATTATTCACGCATTGCCTCCGGGAAAGTCTGACAGTGTGGAAACTCAGAACTGAAGTGTCAGATTCCTTGAGATTTAAAGTTTATCTCAGAAAATGTTTAAGCAATACCTGTCTAGTTATTAGTCCCTGTAGGAGAGCTGACTCTGAAGATGACTGGCCTCTCCTTGGGTGAACCAGTCTTCACTTGCGTGAGCTCGGTTACACCAGCTATGCTAATCACCCATGAGATCCTCCTCACTGCTGACCAGTGATGACGGCAGGACCAGGGGTCACACTGCAGGAAGCAGTTCCTCAAAAACTGCTCAGCTTACTTTCTAAATCTCCCCACGTGGACAACCACTCTTCCACAACTGACCGGAGTCCTGGAAAGATCCAGGAAAGCAGAGTTGGGCTGTGAAACCTGAAATGCAAATGGTCTTATGAGAACCCAGATCATCTGTGGGGGCTCAGGTATATACTAAATATTCAGCAGACAGATACTGGAGGCAGTGCCACGAAACTGGGAGGCACACAACATTCTATGAAGATTAAATCAGAAAAAGGATGTGTTTCAGTTATCTATTCCTGTGTACAAAGCACTCCAACTTTAGTGGCTTAAAAGCAAAATCGTTTCTCGCTTATGATTTTGCAGCTTAGCAGTTTTAGTTGGGACTCTATCACTAAGGCACCTGGGAAGTCGCAAAATAAATCCAGAATCCAAACATTTCTTCCTGATTCCATTGCTACTACCACAGTCCAAGTCACAACAGTCTTTCAACCTGTTTACTGTAAATGCTCTTCACTTCTTCCTTCCTTACCTCCTTAACGTCCATTCTCAACAAGCAGAGTAATCTCTTAAAATCCTAAATCAGATGGTTCTGTTCATCTCCTCCAAAGTGGGGTGGCTCAGTTTCTCTTAGGGTAAAGACAAAAATCTCAAACCAATTAAAATATGGACAAAGGATCTGAGTAGACATTTCTCCAAAGAAAATAAATAAATGGCTAAAAAACACATGAAAAGACGTTCACCATCCTCAGCAATCAGGAAAATACATGTCAGAACAACAGCAAAATACCCTCACATCCACTGGGATGGCTAGAAGAAAAAAAATGAGAGAGATAAAAATTATAACTGATGGCGAAGATTTGGAAAATTGAAGATCTCATACACTGCAGATGGGATTGTAAAATAGTGCGGTTGTTTTGGAAAACAGTTTAGTAGTTCCTCAAAAGATTAAACATAGAGTTGCATATGACCCAGTAATTTTAGTCCTAGGTATATACACAAGACACGTGTTCACATAAAACCTTGAACATGAATATTCAGAGCAGCATTTTTCATAATCAAATTGTGGAAACAACTCAAGGACCCATTAACTAATGAATGGATACATGAAACGCAATATATCCATATAATAGAATATGATTTGGCAATAAAGAGAAAGTAGATTGATAATTTAGAGTTTATCAAGACTCACTGCATATTTTTCATGAATAAGAAATTTTGTTATGTTAAAGGGCACTTGTGGGTTTTCTTGTTCAGTTCAGTTCAGCCACTCAGTCGTGTCTGACTCTTTGCAACCCCAGGAATTGCAGCAAGCCAGACCTCCCTGTCCATCACCAACTCCCAGAGTCCACCCAAACTCATGTCCATTGAGTCAGTGATGCCATCCAACCATCTCATCCTCTGTCGTCCCCTTCTCCTCCTGCCCTCAATCTTTCCCAGCATCAAGGTCTTTCCAATGAGTCAACTTTTCACATCAGGTGGCCAAAGTATTGGAGTTTCCGCTTCAGCATCAGTCCTTCCAAAGAACACCCAGGACTGATCTCCTTTAGGATGGACTGGTTGGATCTCCTTGTAGTCCAAAGGACTCTCAAGAGTCTTCTCCAACACCACAGTTCAAAAGCATCAATTCTTCTGTGCTCAGCTTTCTTTATAGTCCAACTCTCACATCCATACATGACCACTGGAAAAACCATATCCTTGACTAGACGGACCTTTGTTGGCAAAGTAATGTCTCTGCTTTTTAATAAGCTGTCTAGGTTGATCATAACTTTCCTTCCAAGGAGTAAGCATCTTTTAATTTTGCTGGGTTTTCTTGTCACCACAGTATAACTTAGTCTATCCTCATACATCTTCTAATATCACTTACTTTTTATTATCCATCTCCTCCCATAAAAATGTAAGAGCAGGAAGTTGTAACTGTGTGTCACTAATATATCTCTAGCTCTTAAAACATTACTTGCCACAAAATAGGTGATCAACATATATTCACTGAATGAATACAAAAATTACTGTATAATTATAAAAAAATTACAGGTACTATGAAAGAGGATTACTAATGAGCTTTAGTAGAGTGACCTCGTCAGTGAGTTAGAAAAGTCACCTCTGATGAAATGACTTTGAAGCTGAGTCCTGAAAAATGAATAGGAGTGACTCACGTGGTGAGCGTGAAGATTCAAGAGGCACTGTCACACAGGGCTCTGGGCAATCACCACTCTGACCAGTGCTAGGAAGGTGCGATATCGTGTCATGGGAACCTATGATTTGAAGATCTGACATCAGCAGAGTAAGCAACAGTTTAACAAAAATGAAAATAAAAATTGTTGGCTGGAGGGAAGCAAAAATTAAATTAGAAAAAAAAGATGTGATATTATGTACATCAGGATAGATTTGCGGCACAATGATGTGTCTTAATGGTTATATGAGAATCTAACAGCATGTATTAAAGTATTTACAGAAGGCATAACAGAAGAGACAAGAAATGAGCTGAAATTTTAGTGGCAAATGAGAGAAAGAAAGCAAGAGGACACAGAAGGTCAACACAGACTGGAGCCTGATGCAGGGCAGAGGGAGGACTTCACACACACACAGGCGGGAGAGCCTAAGGCACGGATGCAGAAGAGTGGGGAAACGGCTCAACTAAATCTGAATCTGGGGACCTCCCTGGTGGGCCAGTGGGTAAGACTTTGCCTTCCAATGCAGAGGGTGCAGGTTCACTCTCTGGTCAAGGAGCTAAGACTCCACATGCCTTGCAGCCAAAATAACCAAACATAAAACAGAAGCAATATTGTAACAAATTCAATAAAGACTTTAAAAAACGGTCCACATCCCATCCCCCTGCCAAAAAAAAAATCTTGGAAAAAAAAAAAAAAACAGGTAGAAGAGATTAGATGGGGTCAGTTCACAATGAGCTGTAAATGCCAGGACTGTGGATATGATCAAGGCATTGTGACGACAGAGTATTCAGAAAGATTAACTCAACCCAACAAATATGCAACCACCATTTAGCCCAGCAATTGCGCTCCTTGGACACTTACCCCAGAGAAATGAAAGCTTCTGTTGCTCAGTCACTCAGTTGTATCCGACTCTTGGCAACCCCACGGACTGCAGCATGCCAGGCTCCCCAGTCCTTCATCATCTCCAGGAGTTTGCTCAAACTCATGTCCATTGAGTTAGTAATGCCATCCAACCATCTTGTCCTCTATCATTCCCTTCTTCTTTCAATCTTTCCCAGCATCAGGGTTTTCTCTAATGAGTCAGCTCTTCGCATTAGGTAGCCAAAGTATTGGAGCTTCAGCATCAGTCTTTCCAATGAATATTCAGAACTGATTTCCTTTAGGATTGACTGGTTTGATCTCCTTGCAGTCCAAAGACTCTCAAGGGTCTTCTCCAACATCACAGTTTAAAACTATCCATTCTTTGGCACTCAGCCTTCCTTATGGCTCAACTCTCATATCCATACATGACTACTGAAAAAAACACTGCTTTGACCATGTGGATCTTTGGTGACAAAGCATTGTCTTTACTTTTTAATACACTGTCATAGATTTTCTTCCAAAGCTTTTCTTCTTCATAGCTTTTCTTCCAAAACTTACGTTCACACAAAACCCTGTACAAGAATACTTAAGACAGAGTCAAAATTCTGTCTATTGTCTGATTCCATTTATGCGACATTTTGGAAAGGAGAGAATTTTAGGAACAGAAGACAGATTACTGGTTGCCCGGGGCTGTGAAAGAATTAGGAATTTAACGACACTGATCACAAGGGTAGCTCCATCACTGAATGAACGGATCTGTTGAAATCCATCAAATGTACACTGAAAAGAGTGAATTTTACCATATGTAAGTTACACTTTAATAAACATGACTTTTAAAAATAGAAAAAGATGACACAAGACAGCAGTGGCAGAAACACAGATCATGCAGTATTGTCTTTACTTTTTAATACACTGTCTAGGTTTGTCATAGATTTTCTTCCAAAGCTTTTCTTCTTCATAGCTTTTCTTCCAAAACTTATGTTCACACAAAACCCTGTACATGAATACTTAAGACAGAGTCAAAATTCTGTCTATTGTCTGCTTCCATTTATGTGACATTTTGGAAAAGAGAGAATTTTAGGAACAGAAGACAGATTACTGGCTGCCAGGGGCTGTGAAAGAATTAGGAGCTTAACGGCACTGATCACAAGGGTAGCTCCATCACTGAATGAACGGATCTGTTCAAATCCATCAAATGTACACTGAAAAGAGTGAATTTTACCACATGTAAGTTACACTTTAATAAACCTGACTTTTAAAAATAGAAAAAAAAAAAGAGAAAGATGACACAAGATAGCAGTGGCAGAAACACAGATCATGTCCAAGGAGTTATGAGTGAGAAGAAAAGTCACATGACCTAGATCATAAATGTTTATCAAGTATCAAAATACATGCAAGGTTATGCAAGGGATTTTTTGGATGTATAAAACATATTCTTTAATTTCTGGGTCTAATACTTGTAATAAGTGTGAATGTTCATATGTGCAAATAATTACTCATACATGTGAATGTTAGACTAAAACTATAAATTGGGTTCAGATTGACTGCCCAAATTAAAGCAAAACCACTGGGCAATTTAATTTCTTTGGCAGTCCCTTCACCTGAAGAGATGCTTACTTAGAATTCTTTACTTTGAATTAATAAGGACATAGTTTAGTTGCCTCCAGGGATTTGGATGTTTAGAGGTTGTCTTTAGAAAGATTTGTCTTGAGGGAGGCCATCTGACCTGCAGCTCCAGCTGAAAAGTTTTATGGCTGAAGCTAATTAATTTCTTTAGTGTAGTTTTTATTGGCTCCTTCCCTCATCTCCAGATCTAATAGGCAAACACACTGGAAATGACTCCAGTTCCATAAAAAAACAGGAGAGCTCCTGAGCCTTTGTGGAAAAAAGAGCTACAGGAGAAAGAGGAGAGTCAGTGAACAAGGACACAGTAAGAAGCAAGGAGTACAACGGCCTGTGATCAATAATGCAGTCTGAATATTGAAAACATACTTAGATCAATTATTTTAGACAATCGTGAAATTTCTTCGCCCCTTCCACTTAAAAGTGGGCTTCCTTGTGGGCTTCGCTGGTGGCTCAGCTGGTAAAGAATCCACCTGCAATGCAGGACACTTGGGTTCGATCTCTGGGTTGGAAGATTCCCCTGGAGAAGGCAACAGCTACCCACTCTAGTATTCTGGCCTGAAGAATACCATAGATCGTATAGTCAGTGGTGTTGCAAAGAGTCGGACATGACTGAGCAACTCACTTTTCCACTTAGAAGTACGACAAAATTGCTCTACGATCACAAGGAATTCTCTTGCAAGTCTTCAGAATGCCAAAATGATGGATAGTTTCTATCAGCCAAACTGTCTGAGTGATGTTTTGAAAGATAAATATGTAAAGTAACACTTAAAAAGTATAGACAACTTCAGAAAGAACTCCATCCTCATCTTTTTCCGCCCCTAAGCTGACCTATCAAATCATCCTTAAATACTTACCCTGATGAAAGTCTTATTTTAAAGAATTTAATGCAGATACTCGTCTCAACCACAAGATATACTGAATAGCAACAGAAATTACACACTCTAAGACAGTATGAAAATTGATGTCCTCTGTCAAAGTTAACAATTCATAAAGTGCACTGAGAAAAACTGTATGGAATTCTCTTGAAAAGGAAGATTCAGAGACTTCTGGTTCTGCCAAGATGGATCAGTTCCCCTTCCTCCCAGATCAATCCCTTCCCGCAACCAGAAAACCCTGGACATAATCCAGCAAGCACAGGAAGACTCTAAAAATGAGAAAGAAGAAAGAACACGTCCTACAAACGGGGCGGGGCAGCTGCATGCCTGGGGTCTCTTTACTGCAGCCCGTATAACCAGGCGGGAAGGCTGCGGTTTGCTTAGGGCCAAGCAGGAATCTCCCCGTCAAAGCACCCACCCTATTCCCCTTACAGAAGCAGGCAGAGACCATCCATCTCCCCCACTAGTTGGTCTTGACAGAGCCAAGCAGAAAGCTAGTCTTCTATGCCCCATGTGGCAAAACCCAGCGATATTCTGATTCCCCTCCCACGGTAGTGTTACTGGGGCTGAGCAGGACACGGATGGTCCATTCTCTGCGTGATGGAGACTGGTCTCCCCCAGTCTCCTCTGCCGGGTAGCACAACTACAATGAACTTCAGGAAATGATGCTGAGTAATAAGCCCATCCAAAAAGGTTACCAGCTATGTGACTCCATTTATAGAGAGTACCGTTCTTCAAACAATGAAACTACAGAAATGGAAAGGAGATCAGCTAGAGGTCGGGGACTGGGGAGGGAGGCTTGGAGAAGAGGCGATAGCCCTGGCTATCAACAAGCAACAGGAAAAATCCTTACGTGGCAATGCTACCCCACTAGTTGGTCTTGACAGAGCCAAGCAGAAAGCTAGTCTTCTATGCCCCATGTGGCAAAACCCAGCGATATTCTGATTCCCCTCCCACGGTAGTGTTACTGGGGCTGAGCAGGACACGGATGGTCCATTCTCTGCGTGATGGAGACTGGTCTCCCCCAGTCTCCTCTGCCGGGTAGCACAACTACAATGAACTTCAGGAAATGATGCTGAGTAATAAGCCCATCCAAAAAGGTTACCAGCTATGTGACTCCATTTATAGAGAGTACCGTTCTTCAAACAATGAAACTACAGAAATGGAAAGGAGATCAGCTAGAGGTCGGGGACTGGGGAGGGAGGCTTGGAGAAGAGGCGATAGCCCTGGCTATCAACAAGCAACAGGAAAAATCCTTACGGTGGCAATGCTCTCTGCCCTGACTGTCAACGTCTTGGGTCAATGGTTGTGGTACTGTACTACATTTTTTTAAGTGACTATTGGAGGAAATTGGGTAAAGGTCACTTGGCTTCTCTTTGTATTACTTCTTAGAACTGCAACATGAATCTTCAATTACCTCAAACACGAAGTTCATTAAAAAGAAATTTAATCAAGACTTGAGACCCATCTTTTTAAAAGGATCTGACCCCATCACTGAAAGACTCGATATGAGAATTGTCATTTGTATCCAACACAGAATTGTAGTTTTACTTCCAAACCAGAACAGTAAAGGCAGTTATGGCAATCTGGGGGAGGGTAGACCAAAATTACCTTTTTTTCATTTGATCCATAACTTGGATATTAAAATTCTATCACGCCATTAATCCTTCAACAGCTACCTGTGAGAGCCTGCTATGTGCCCTATTCTAAGTTACAGGAATAAAGCAATGAAGGAAACAGACTGTCCATTCTTCAGAACTCACCTTTTGTGAGAGAAGTACGCTTTCATTCACGCTGGTCAACAAAGTCCTTTTCTACTCTACAATCAATGTAACTATTTCTCTCCAGCTTTGTCACCTATACATCGATCACACTAAACGAAAGATTCTTCTATTCCCTGCACACGACTCTGTTAATGGAAGGACTTCCTTCTCTGTATTAGTCATCTTTAAACTGAACTAGAAATCTTTCACCAAAAAAAAAAAGTATAAGGTGAGAAACTAAAAGAATGTGACATTCTGAGAGGCAATTGGGATTTTACTGAAAACCTCCCTAAGCTAAAAATGTTAGAGTAGAATCTGTTCTCAGGCTGCTGGTTTCTGTTTGTTCATTAATATCTATGGCCAATGTGTGGGACATAATTCAATGGAGAGAAACCAAAAGTAAATCTGGGTCTGTTCTTAACTGAGACTGATGATATCAGACCTTCTAGTGACCCATCTAAAGCATCACTGTATGCGTCATCAGAATGAAGTTTGCATCAAAACACTAGGCCTTTTGAAGGAAAAGCTTAACTATTATTTCTAAAAAAAACTGAATGTATCTTTAAAATAATCACTTACTTAACCAAGTCTATTCATTTTACAAACACCCATTAAATACCTACCACAAGCACTAGGAAGAGTACAAAGATGATTCTATCATGGTCTCTTTCCTCAATGAGTACATAAACTAATCTGAGCAGAGTATACATGCATTGGGGGCTTCCTGGATGGCTCAGTGGTAAAGAATCCACCTGCCAATGCAGGAGACATGGGTTCAGTCCCTGGGTTGGGAAGATCCCCTGGAGAACAAAATGGCAAACTGCTCCAGTGTTCTTGCCTGGTAAATCCCATGCACAGAGGAGGCTGGCAGGCTAAAGTCCACGGGGTCAGAAAGAGTCAGACACGACTTGGCAACAAACAAGAAAATACATGCGTAGACTCATGTAAAAAGATGGCTCCTTAGGAGCCAAGTGGAATTGTTCTCCCATAGAAACTCTAATGCTGCTGCTGCTAGGTCACTTCAGTCGTGTCCGACTCTGTGCAACCCCATAGACGGCAGCCCACCAGGCTCCCCCGTTCCTGGGATTCTCCAGGCAAGAACACTGGAGTGGGTTGCCATTTCCTTCTCCAATGCATGAAAGTGAAAAGTGAAAGAAGTCACTCAGTTGTGTCCAACTCATAGCGACCCCTTGGACTGCAGCCCACCAGGCTCCTCCGCCCATGGGATTTTCCAGGCAAGAGTACTAGAGTGGGGTGCCATTTCCTTCTCCGAGAAACTCTAATAACTTCTCCTAAATGGAACCAGTCATAGCATCCAGTATAGTTCTGTGACAGAAAACCAGGGTAAAGTGTGAAAAATCAAAGAATATGGAAATCAGAGAAATCACAAATATTCAGCCCCATGAACTTCCCACATAGGTTTAAAAGAGCATCTTCTTTCTGGCATACATTTACACACAGTTTGCTATTTTATGCATGTCCTAGATAAGAATACGAATGCACGCCCCATTACCATTCAAATACCAACTGGAGACTTTACAGATATTATCACTTTGCAGAGAGAGAGTATAAACAGAAGAAACACTTAAACTTTTTTTATTTCCACAGTATAGCCATAAAGAGATTGTTTATCCAGCTAAAACCTTTCATGTGAGACACAAAAGCCCTGTAACTGAATATCCAAATGCAAAGGCAGGTCTGACTAACTCCTTACAGTAATCGGTAACAAGCTAACAAGCAAGACAGGGCACTTAGCTTCAGCTTAGCTATTCCACAGCCACCGATCAGCCTTAATACCAAGTAGGTGGGCCTTTTCTTTGCCTTCCTGCAGTGTTATTGATACCCAGCCCCATGTGTCCATATTGGTTTTAATATTTCACCCATTTGGAATTCAGTTCAGTTGCTCATTCGTGTCCGACTCTTTGCGACCCCATGAATCGCAGCACACCAGGCCTCCCTGTTCATCACCAACTCCCAGAGTTCACTCAGACTCACGCCCATCAAGTCAGTGATGCCGTCCAGCCATCTCATCCTCGGTCGTCCCCTTCTCCTCCTGCCCCCAACCCCTCCCAGCGTCAGAGTCTTTTCCAATGAGTCAACTCTTCGCATGAGGTGGCCAAAGTACTGGCGTTTCAGCTTCAGCATCATTCCTTCCAAAGAAATCCCAGGACTGATCTCCTTCAGAATGGACTGGTTGGATCTCCTTGCAGTCCAAGGGACTCTCAAGAGTCTTCTTCAACACCACAGTTCAAAAGCAAATTAGTCACCCACAAAACTGAAGTTGCAGATTGATCAGTGGGAATCATAAATGTCCTAACTCCAGAATTTAAGAGAAAAGTTAACTCAGTAGTTTGAATTTATATTAAATTCAGACAGTGTTAGGAATGCCCGGAAGTAAAAATAATGAAAGCAAATAAAAGTTGTATTCAATGAGACTGTACCATTTGCAGAAATGTGGATGGACCTAAAGACTATAATACACAATAATGTAAGTCAGAAAAACAAATATTGTATATTAATACATGTATGTGGAATCTAGAAAAATGGTATAGACAATCTTATCTGCAAAGCTGAAACAGACACGCAGATGTAGAAAACAAATGTAAGGACACCAAGGGTGAAAGGGGGCACAGGTGGGATGATCTGGGAAATTGGGGTTGACATGTATACACTACTGATACTATGTAGAAAATAGATAAGTAGTGAGAACTGACCACATAGCACAGGGAAGAGTACTAAATGCTTTGTGGCGACCTGACGGAAGCAAGTCCATTAAAGAGAGGATATGTATATGCCACAGAGCTGACTCACTTTGCTGTACGGCAGAAACACAGCACTGTGAAGCAACTATATTCCAATGTTTTTTTAAAAAGCTGTACTGGAAAAATGCCATAAACACATAATATTATGACATGTGCAAAATATATTCATTAGAATCGTATATTTTGACAATATACCCCCATGCATTTTAACACACCTTTCAAACCACAGCATCCGGTTGAGTGTTCCCTGATTAAAGTATAATAAGTAAAGCCATTCACTCATACATATTTGCTTTCCTTTAGCCCTCTGCTAAAACTATTCGCAAACCTGTCTCTGCCATAAGTCAGATCCTAGATCCCCTACATGTCTGACCTGTTGGGATCAACTCCAGTTAGAATGAACAGATAGAAGAGAAGCCTGCAGAGGCTCAGTTTCTTTGTCTTGTCTGAAAGCACCCTCTTCATCTAAAGACCTGCAAGAACTTGAACTGCTGGGTGAAGAAAACTTCTCAGACACAGCTGGTACCAGCATCAGCAGGAAGGACTGTCACAGCCCACGAGAGAGATTTTGGCCCATTTTTTAAATGACTTCGGAGCCACTTTACCAGATCACAAGCAAGAGAGTCTGGTGAAACGTGACAGGAGGCGTTTCTCCAGAAAGGAGCTCTGACGCCGGATGAGCTAGAGAAAGGCCGTAGAGTGAAGAAAGTATTCACTCTCCTCCAAAGTCAGTCGGATGGAGGTTGTAGCTTTTCCAGAAAATCTACATTATTAATTGGGCCAATTACACATAGGAGGAAAATCACTCAGAGGAATTTGGGGCCCTTTGAGGTCTGGGCCTGGGGTTAAGAAATTCTTTGCAGGAAAGCCCCTGAAGCTAGATAAGCACCCCATCACCCAAGGACATAAAAAGTGGTGTTATATGTATTTAGGGGACTAATGTATACACAGAATGACAGCAAATAAATTATCATCCCAGGCTGGTTGCAACTGAGCCACGTGGGAAACATCAGCGCCGTTTCCCAGACATAGGCAAGTGATTTAGCTCACTGTGGAGGAAACGTACGGGATCTGAGCTGTACCAAACACAGGACAATACCAGGGAGAAGATAAACTGCCTGAGGACCCACATGGTGTGCCAGCCACAAAGAATGAGGACTCCTTGGGTCCAGAAAAATCGGTCAGGTTGTGCAGAGATGCAGATTGCTTTAAGGTATGATAGGCTTCAGAGATCAGCTAAGTCAAAGCTTCACCTTACTGAGGAAAAAATAACACCTGGGCAATGAAAGATCAAACTCCCATACTTTGGCCACCGGACGTGAAGAACTGACTCATTTGAAAAGACCCTGATGCTGGGAGGGCAGGAGGAGAAGGGGACGACAGAGGATAAGATGGTTGGATGGCATCACCGACTCAATGGACCTGAGTTTGGGTGAACTCCAGGAGTTGGTGATGGACAAGGAGGCCTGGCGTGCTGCAGTCCATGGGGTCACAAAGAGTTGGACACGACTGAGGGACTGAACTGAGTGAGAGATGAGCTGTGCACGCGAAGCTGGAGAGAAGTCTGGCGCCTATGTGCCCCCTGACGCTAAGCCCCATGTCCTTTTCTTTATATTTGCTTCACTTCTGTCTTTTAAAAAGACTACAGAAGTCACAGCTGCTCTTATACGTTGAATTACACCCATCTCTCAAATCCAGACGCTGAAGTCCTAGCCCCCAGCAGCTCCGGATGGGACTGTATTAGGAATCAGGGCTGTAATGGGCTCAAGTGCGGCCACGCTGGAGTCGGGTGGGCCTCTCACCCAATGTGACTGCTGTTCTTATGAAAAGGGAGCACTAGGACCCAGAGACAGACACGCACAGCCCCAAGACGCTGGGAAGAGACACAGAGAGTCAGCCACCAGCAAGAGGAGGAGAGGCCCGGAGCAGGTCCCTCCCCCAGAGCCCTCAGAACCCGCCCTGCCGACCCCTTGATTTTGGACTTCCAGCCTCCAGAACCTTGACACAATAGATATCTGTGATTTAAGCCACCCAGTCTGTGGTACTTTACAGCAGCACCAGCAAACTAATACATCTATACACCACACAAATGTTTACCCAGAAAAAGGTAATCCTTGTCCTCTTGTCTCTGCAGCCTCCTTCCTGCCTTTCAGTTAACTGATGATAGCATCTTGGGGTGTGTCTTTTCATACCTATTCATGCACTCATGTACACACACAATCTTTATTTACTGTGAATGCAATTATATGACAGAGCACTCTGCAATATACCTTTTTGCTGTAACTAGCAGTAGATCATCAGGAGCGTCCTTTCAAATCAATATAGATGGCCTTCATTCCTTTTATTGTTGCACAATATTCAATCTTACATGTGCCTCTTTCTCCTACTGGTTAACCATTAGGTCACCTCAGGTTTTATACCATTACAGACGATGCTGCGGGAAACATCCCTGAACAGATATACTTAGGTGTTTTCGACCGGAAAGCGTAATTTCTTAGGTTGGAACTTCTCATTGAAAGAGTGTATGCATTTCCTCCTTGCAAGCCAAGGGCTTCTCCCTGCAGTGCTTCTCTTCTTGCAGAGCACAGGCTCTAGGAAATGTGGGCTTCGGTACTGTGGCACATGGGCTTAGTCTCCCCAAGGCATGTGGAATCTTCCCAGATCAAGGATTGAATCCCCATTTCCTGCATTGGCAGGCAGATTCTTTACCACTGAGCCACCAGGGAAACCATTCCTTCATTTTTTTTTTTCTCCCAAACTATTGCAAAACTCTCAGATAATTATTGCACATAAATACTGATATTAATATTGGGATCAAAATTCTATACTACAGAGGAGCTATGGTCACAGAGTCTGACTAGACCCTTAGATTAGTTCAGTCACTCAGTCATGCCCAGCTCTTTGCGACCCCATGGACTGCAGCACGCCAGGCCTCCCTGTCCATCACCAGCTCCCAGAGCTACTCAAACTCATGTCTATTAAGTTGATGATGCTCACCAATCACCTCATCCTCTGTTGTCCCCTTCTCCTCCCACCTTCAGTCTTTCCCAGCATCATAGGGTCTTTTCAAATAGTCAGTTCTTTGCATCAGGTGGCCAAAGTATTGGAGTTTCAGCTTCAGCATCAGTCCCTCAGATAGAGGTCAACAAGTACAAATCATGACCACTGCATTCTCAGCCACACAGAGAGCCCCCTCACAGACACCTTTTTCTACTTTAAATGGGACAAATTCCACAAAAACCACTGGTGTTCCCAGTATTATTTGATCACTTTTTTTATTGACATATACCAACCTAGATAGCATATTAAAAAGCAGAGACATTACTTTGCCAACAAATGTCCGTCTAGTCAAGGCTATGGTTTTTCCAGTGGTCATGTATGGATGTGAGAGTTGGATTGTGAAGAAAGCTGAGTGCTGAAGAATTGATGCTTTTGAACTGTGGTGTTGGAGAAGACTCTTGAGAGTCCCTTAGACTGCAAGGAGATCCAACCAGTCCATTCTGAAGGAGATCAGCCCTGGGATTTCTTTGGAAGGAATGATGCTGAAGCTGAAACTTCAGTACTTTGGCCAGCTCATGTGAAGAAGTGACTCATTGGAAAAGACCCTGATGCTGGAGGGACTGCGGGTAGGAGGAGAAGGGGACGACAGAGGATGAGATGGCTGGATGGCAAAATCAACTGGATGGACGTGAGTCTGAGTGAACTCCAGGAGTTGGTGATGGACAGGGAGGCCTGGCATGCTGCAATTCATGGGGTCGCAGAGTCGGACATGACTGAGCGACTGAACTGATAGATTTACAATATAATCTTAATTTCAGGTGTACAGCATAGTAATTCAATATTTTTACAGATTATACTCCATTAAAAGTTTTTACAAAATGAAATAGGGCACTCCAAGCTGGTGCTCAGGGATAGCCCAGGGGGATGGGGTGGCTGGGGGAGGTTGGAGGGGAGTTCAGGATGGTGGGACCCATGTACACCCATGGCTGATTCATGTCAATGTATGGGGAAAACCACCACAATATTGTAATTACCCCCGATTAAAATAAGTAATCTTTTTAAAAAGCTATTACAAAATAATGGCTCTGATTCCCTGTGCTATACACTACAGCCTTGTTTCTTACCCATTTCACATGTACTAGTCTGCATGTCTTCACTCCATACCCCTAGTCTGTCCCTGCTCACCTTCCTCTCCCCTTTGATAGCACTACTTTGTTTTCTCCATATGTGAGTCTGTTTCTGTTTTGCATAGTCACTCATTTGTATTATCCTTTGGTTTTCACATATAAGTCATATCATACAGTTATTTGTCTTCCTTTGTGTAACTTATTTCACCAAGTGTAAGATTCTCTAGGACGATATGTGTTACTTCAAATGGCAGAATTGCATTCTCATTTTATTTACTTTTCCTTCACTTTCTCTCTCTGATCACTTCTTTTTGCATTTTTAAGGCAACCCAGAAATGCCAGTGCAAAAGGCCACACTTAACCTGACAGTTGCTAGCTAGCTGGTGATTCTTTCAGTTCAGTTCAGTTGCTCAGTCATGTCTGACTCTTTGTGACCCCATGAATCACAGCACGCCAGGCCTCCCTGTTCATCACCATCTCTCGGAGTTCACTCAGACTCATGTCCATCGAGTCAGTGATGCCATCCAGCCATCTAATCCTCTGTCATCCCCTTCTCCTCCTGCCCTCAATCTTCCCCAGCATCAGAGTCTTTTCAAATGAGTCAACTCTTCACATCAGGTGGCCAAAGTATTGGAGTTGCAGCCTCAACATCAGTCCTTGCAATGAACACCCAGGACTGATCTCCTTTAGGATGCTGGTTGGATCTCCTTGCAGTCCAAGGGACTCTCAGGAGTCTTCTCCAACATCACAGTTCAAAAGCATCAATTCTTCAGCTTTCAACTACAGAGTAATTTCCTAATTTTAGCAAAAAGAATAGCAGGGCCTCTGCTTCCTTATATCTACTTTTCATTAACTACTTGAAGCTTTTGAACCCCATGAAGGGATGGGCACGGCCAGGCATTTCAACTAATCTGGACTCCAGTGGTGAACTAGGGAGCGAGCTGACAGTGAAAGAGACTGCAGCCTGTGGGGACTAGAAGCTTGCACTGAGATTCTGAGGCCGTGTTCAGGGGCTATTACTAAGGCAGCTCTGCTGAAGTCAGGGCTCCTGGGAGAGAGGGCCATGTGTCAAGCATTCCTATGGCTGGGCAGTTTGGCCACGACTTACCATACAGATCTGCAGGAAAATGAATGAACAAAGATGAACCTGAAAAATGCACTGTGCTTGCAAATGCTTTGCTGTCAAGTCAACACAAGCTGAGACTGGCACCTCAAGAAGAACGGCTCATGACTAACAGATTGTTTATGTGTTCCTTAAGAAACCGAGAATTTAGCATGAGATTCAGTGATAAATTATTCATTTGGGAGATCTTTTTTTTTTTTTTTTTCATTTTATTTCAGAACATCCTCCAGGTATTTCTTAAGTGAATTTCTCCCTGGTCCTTTCATTTTCAAATGCAGACTCTTTTCAGTGAAGGAGCTAGGTCTTCGCACGGCTCCATGGGGTCTCACCTCCAGAGGAGTCTCTCTGGTCCTCAGTTGCTCCCCTTTCTCTAGGCCAGTTATACCTCCAGCCCAAATAAAGCTATACAGTGTCATATTAACACTTGAAACATAAAACCATCTTTATATACAATTGTAACAATGTCATTTTTCTTTCATCACTGCCAAACCCCAAACACATCTAGATTTTCCACTATGAAAAGGCTGCATGTTTTATATGCTATATTTATATCTCACTGTAAACTATTCATTGGTTTATAGACCTCGGGTCCTCTAGGAAGCATCACAAATCCTTATTATACTCGTGGATATTAAATTTGGTGTTAGGCTCTCTGATTTATCTTGCCAGACTAACTCACATGTAAACAGACATCTCTCTTAAAAGTATCTACTTCAAGAGCTGAAAAATTAACCATGCTAAAGCTCTAACCTTGAAGCTCACTGCAACTGCAATACTGACAACGGTAGGGGCAAGGATGAAGACGGTAATAACGACATCAAGCACAGTGTTGGCAATAATGAAGGAAATGCTTTCAGGTAGCTCCTTCCTCGTTTTGTTAACTTTCCCTAACACAAAAATTGAACAAAGCTAGAAACCAAAGACCAAAGTAGGATTTCTGTGTGAATACAGTAATCTTGAGATGAAAGAAGGAGTCAATTAACAGGAAATGACTAAGATGTGCCACCAACAAAGCAATAAATAATGGCCATCTAATGACTGCAAATCAAGACTCAGCCCAAGGACGGTCCTTCTTACAAGCTCTCACCTTTCCAAGAAGCCAAGCTGCAAAGAGCACTCCGTGCGAGTTTCTGTGATAATCTTTTGTTTTCTAAAGGCTACATAAAATTCTTCTGCTAGCAATCTGCACAGAAGAAATTTTTATCCTCACTCAGGTATCTTTTGAGAAAGTATGATCACACGAGTTATTCCAAAGGTTTCTGAAGATGTCATCCTCCCAGATGTTCTCTTTTGAATCTTAGACACATCATGCGGCCAACTGCAGAATTACAGAAGAAATACTTTCCTCCTCTGACATTTTCAGAACAGTTTAAAAAAATTTATTTTTTTAGACAGATGACGTTTAGTAAGAATGATCATGAACTACTAAATATATCTGCTCGATATATATTGAATTGAAATTCATATTATACGTGTGGAAAACCAATGAGAGTTAACTTAATTCCCCTTCAACACAATTTAATACAGTTTTACTGTGTGTCTATACTGTGCAAAACACAGTGGTGGGTAATGAGGTCAAGATACCTGGTGTGCCCCCTGCCTTCAAGGCTCTTCCAAATCAACTTGCCTTCTTTCTCTTTTTCTTTTTTTTTACCTTTCACGTGAACAAAATGGTCTTAAATTTTCAAAACAGAAAGAAATTTTACTTTATATATGAATGCCCTGCTTAATAATATGATCAGTTCTCACATTCAAGAATGAGAAAACGGTAACCATTAAAAACAACCCCCCCAAAAAATGAGAAATAGAAATAAACTACAGGACTTCCCTGGTGGTACAGTGGATTAAGAATCACCTGCCAGTGCAGGGAACACGGGTTGGGTCCCTGATCCGGAAGACCCCACATGATGCAGAGCAATGAAGACCGTGAGCCACAACGTCACAGCCCATGCCCTAGGGCCCCAGGCTGAAACTCCTAAAGCTCACACACCAGGAGCCTGCGCCCTGTGACAGAGAAGCCATCTGCTCGAGAAGCCCGAGCACAGCAGCAGCGAGAAGCCCCCGCTCGCCGCAACTAGAGAAGACCCTTGAGCAGCAACGAAGACCCAGTGCAGCCAAAAATACTTTTTTAAACAACATAAAACAGAGAAATTTCATTTTAAAAAGCATACCTTCTAGGTAAACATATACTATGTGTAGAGTTGTCTCGATCAAACAAAACAATACTTTTAAAAATCAAGATACGATAATATATGTAGAAAAGATTAAGATTCTAACCTTTGCTCTTTGCTGGATCTGAAAGTATTTTTATCCCAGAGGTCATAATGCAAGGAAAGAATCTGATGCAATCTTATTCATTAAAAATCTTAAGAAAGCATCAATTCTGCAGGCTCAAGACATAAAAAAAGCACAGAGAAATGGCAAAATGGTTAAATTATAGAATATTAACATTATTGCTTTCTGGTTTTTTCCCTGCACAATCATTTTAAGCACGATAGGCAACTTTCTTCCTCCAGTAGATCAGGGATAACCTTTTGGAAACTTGAAATTATGAGGTCAACTATTAAAAATTTTTCCACCAAATTTTAATGAACTAATGACATAGTCCAGAGGGATGCTTATAATTTATGCTTTATATGTGCAGAATTTCCAAGGCCTTTGAATCCTATAGGTTATTAGAATTCTCTCACTTGATATCTTGTGAAAAGATAACTGAAAAACAACATAATTCACCAGATTTCAAACTGCCTGCAACACAGTACCCAGAGTATTGATGAGCAGACGAATTTCATCCTAAAGGGTGGTTGTCAATTCTATGCTAAGGCCTTATTTCTGTGCTGTCCAAATTAAGAGTGACTTCAAAGAGTACACGACACTCTGTTTATCAGATCCATAGATGACACAGAGCTGAGGCAGACAGTAACTCCACTGCTTGATCAAGTCAGGAGTCAGTAGGTCTCAATAGAATAAAATGATGGATAGGATTTACATGAAAATAAATAGGATAAATGTGGAAATATGGCACATGAGTTTATGAAAATTCACACATGTAGAAGAAAGATGGTGTGACAAAACTATACTAGTTTCACAGACAACCTGGGGGGTTAGGGTGGGAAGAGGGAGTGGGGTTCAGGACGGGAGGAACACACTGATACCTGTGTCTGATTCATACTGATGTATGGCAAAAGCCATCACAATATTGTAAAGTGATTATCCTCCAGTTAAAATAAATAATTTTTAAAAGGGGCAGGGAAGGAAGCAAGTGGGCACATGTGGATAGGAACTAACATTTCTTGAGACCCATAAGCTCCTAACCATGGACAAAGAGACATAGGCATTATTATTATTACCTTTTTATAAAAGTACAAAGTAATTTCCCTATGTCCTACAGATTATAAGCAGCAAATCTAGGATTTGAATCTATTGCAAGTTTGCTGCAAAGCCCTGCTGTTTTCAACCCATCATTATGTAAACAGGACGTAAAGATAGTCTGATAAAGAATGCAATCTGAGGTTAGATCAATAAAAGTACAATGCCAGAACAAACTGATGGGAATCGGAGAGAGAGGGGGGGATGCATACACCTCACAGCAACAGGAGAAGAAAGAAGCAAGTAGGGGCGATTTCACACAATGAAGCACTACTCAGTGTGAAAAAGAACAACTGCTGACACACGCACCACCCTGGATCCATCTCAAAGCCACGTCCAGTAAAAGAAGCCAAACGAAAGAGCCTGCCTGCTATTTGATTCCATCAGGATGAAGTTAAAATTGAAGCCTAGAGAGAGAGGACTTCCCCGGCGGTTCAGTGATGAAGACTGCACTTGCCAATGAAGGAGACATGGGTTTGATCTCTGACGATCCCACAGGCCACAGAGCAGCCAAGCCCGGGCGCCACAACCGCTGAGTCTGTGCTCCAGAGTCCATGAGCCGCAACTACTGAGCCCATGAGCTGCAACTCCTGAAGCCTGCACACCCCAGAGCCTGTGCTCCCCAACAAGAGGAGCCACCACAGTGAGAAGCCCATGTGCCAACACTAGAGAGGACCCCCGCTGACCACAGCTAGAGAAAAGCTCATGCACAGCCAAAATTAAACAGAACAGTATTGCTAGGTCGCTTCAGTCATGTCCAGCACTTCGGGACCCCATGGACTATAGCCCACCAGGCTCCTCTATCCATGGGATTCTCCTGGCAAAGGCAAGAATACTGGAACGGGTTGCCTTTTCTTTCTCCAAAGTAAGTACTAAAAATGAAGTATTAAAATAAATAAATTAATAAAATTTCTCTATGGTGAGAGAAATCAGAAGAGCAGTTGTCCAGGAAGGATTTGCCATGAAGGTCATAGGGGAATGTTCTGGGGTGATGACAATGCTTTATATCTTGACTGGGAAAGTGTTCACAGACAAGTGGACACAACTGTCCAAATTCAAACTATAAACTTGAGAGGTATATATCTTATAGTTTGGAAGTTCTCTCTATTCAAACAAAAAAATACTGCATAGAAACTGGAAACTGTGGATAAGCGAGTGGACATGAGAGGAAATCATAGCTGATGTGAAACATATGATCCAGGAAATACTATTCCCAAACATTAATTTCACTAGCAAGAAGTACAGGACAAGACAGCTGGAATGAGACGTGGCAGTCATGTTAGAACGACACCATTCTGTAATAGAAAGAAACAGTAATTATTACTTTTTAGGGAGTACAGTTAGGACGGATAAGTAGACATTTTACCTGAATGTAAGAAAGGACCTTCTATAACTGGAGCAGTCCAAAAGTGGAATTATCTGCCCATGAGTACCGGCACACTAAGCACGGAGGGCTGCGAGAGCCGGGCCGAAGCACTAAGCATGGCCGAGAGGAGCTACCCCGCGTCCGAGGTCAGTGGCAGCCGGGAGGAGGCACCCTGCATCCGAGGTCAGTGGCAGCCAGGTGGAGCTACCCCGCATCCAAGGCCAGGAGCAGCCGGGGGGAGACACCCCACATCCGAGGTCAGAGGCGGCCAGGGGAGACACCCCGCATCCGAGGTCAGAGGCGGCAAGAAGAAGCCACCTTGCACTCGAGGCCAGGAGCGATGATGCTGAGGAGCCACCCGGCCTGAGGCCAGGGCTGGCGGCAGGGAGGATCAACCCAAGGAGTGGCTGCGCAGGAGCAGGAGGGCCTAGAGGAGCTCTCCCACAGTGAAGGTCAGGAAGGTGGCGGTAAGCAGATACCCCTCGTTCAAGGTAAGAAACAGCAGCTATGCTTTGCTGGAGCAGCCGTGCAAAGATACCCCATGCTCAAGGTACAAGAAACCCAAGTAAGATGGTAGGTGTTGCAAGAGGGCATCAGAGGTATTTCTGAAACTCTTTGCTTGCCTTCTAGATCCATTTAGCACAGATTTCAGCACCCTTACAAACTGCTGAGAGGTCACAGGAAGGCACCTGTAGGATAAATTGCTTTAGGATTCACTCCTGTCTCCCCTGCCCCCTAGTACTAAGGTAATCCTGCTGGATCTGATGTGATTACTTTTCCATCCAGTGAATATACTCCACAAAACATCATTCACCTCGAACTGAAGTTCACTATAATATGAGGTCAGAAAGGGCAGAGACTGTGGAAAGTTTTCCATGAGGGATCAAAGCTATATACTTAGCTGAGCTATAAAGCAGTACTATGGCCCTGAAAAGCAAAAATGTCATCTTGTAATTGGCTTCAATTTTCTTTTTCATATCCTTTACCAGATAGAGCAGATTTACTATGAATCTGAATGAGCTTGGCTGATACTTTGGAGCTTCACATTTGTACAGGCCAGATGTATGTTGTATTTGTAATGATGTATGTTGTATTTGTATGATGTTGTATTTGTAATTTTGTGTTTTCATACTTCAAACACCACTTCAAGTGTCACAAAACATTGATCTGCTTCAGTATCTGTATCTTCTGTGCATGATTCTAATACTGCTAATTGTTTGAATCTGTGGCAATTTAGTTGATAGAAAGGAGTTACTAACCTTAAGTCTTTATTTTGATGGGGCAAAAGTCCACATGGGCTTCCCTTTCTACACCTTTTATTCCACATTTATCAGTACAAAACCAGAAATAATGGACATGTAAATTGGCAGCTTTCATAAAGTGCCAATTAGAAAATAACCTGTTCTCATTTAAACCAGGAAGAAAGCAATAATTTGTACCAAAATTAGGGATATCATTTCAATATGCAGATGACACCACCTTAATGGCAGAAAGTGAAGAGGAGCTAAAGAGCCTCTTGAAGGTGAAAGTGGAGAGTGATAAAACTGACTTAATATTGTAAAGAAATTAACCTCCAATTAAAGTAAATAAATTTATATTTAAAAAAAAAACCTAAAATCATGGCATCCAGTCCCATCACTTCTTGGCAAATAGATGGGGAAACAATGGAAATAGTGACAGACTTTATATTCTCGGGTTCCAAAATCACTGTGGATAGTAATGGTAGCCATGAAATTAAAAGATGTTTGCTCCTTGAAAGAAAGCTATGACAAACCTAGACAGGGTATTAAAAAGCAGAGACATTGCTTTGCTGACAAAGGTCCGTATAATCAAAGCTATGGTTTTTCCAGCAGTCATCTATGGATGTGAGAGTTGGATCGTAAAGAAGGCCAAGTGCTAAAGAATTAATGCTTTTGAATTGTGGTGTTGAGAAGACTCTTGAGAATCTCCCTTTGACTGCAAGGAGATCGAACCAGTCAATCCTAAAGGAAATCAACCCTGAATATTCATTGGAAGGACTGATGGTGAAGCTGCATCTCCAATACTTTGGCCACCCGATGCAAAGAGCTGATTCACTGGAAAAGACTCTGATGGTGGGAAACATTATAGGCATGAAGAGAAGGGGAGGGACAAAAGAGAATAAGATGGTTGGATGGCATTACTGACCCAATGTTCATGAGTTTGAGCAAACTCTGGGAGATGATGAAGGACATGAAAGCCTGGTGTGCTGCAGTTCATGGGGTTGCAGAGATTCGGACACAACTGAGTGACTGAACAAGAATACTTTTAAATCTAACATGAAAATAGTATGCATAGCAGACCAAGGACCACAGGAAGGAGGAGAGACATTGACAAAATAGAAATGCTATTATAGGTGGTGATTGAGAGAAAAAGTGTGCAATATATTTGATCAAAGGCTGATTTCAGTAATAGGTGAATTACTAATAGTCTATTTTCCTTGGGTCTTTTGTGTTTCTGCCAGTCTTATGAATGAGGCATTAACTGTGTTTTGTTTAGGACTAATTTTTTCAAAGATATATGACTAGCAAATATCCTTGGAAGACAGAGATAGTATCTATCTCCAAGGCAAAGAACAGGCATGCTTATGGCTGGGTTTCTTTCCTGTAGTACAACCCACTATATATGCAGACATCATCTGGCACCTCGAAGGGATTTGGAGACAGGGAACTGACACAAATATGCTGACACTCATGAGGCCTCCTGTGATACGAGAAATAGTGCCCTTTGTCTCTGATCTAGGTATCTTGTGTCTTCTTCTAGCATCCACAAAACTACAGTAGACTAATTGTTTGCAAATAGGACAAAATCTCAGCTCTTCACAGCCCTTAACAGTACCACACTGTGAGTTTATACAACTTAATAAAAACACAGCCAAATAGAAAAAGGGACAACTTTATAATGAATGCTTAGTAGAAATAGTCAAATGTAACTATACTTGAATATCTTTGTGTGCTCAGTTGGTCAGCTGAGTCTGATTTTTTGCGAGCCCATTGACTGTAGCCCACCAGGCTCCTCTGTGCATGTGATTCTCCAGGCAAGAATACTGGAGTGGATTGCAATTATCTTCTTCAGTGGATTTTTCCGACCCAGGGATCAAACCTGCCTCTGCTGCATTGACAGAAGGATTCTTTATCACAGAGCCACCTGGGAACATCTTGTCTAATCAGGAAATATAAAAATAATGTTGAAGTCACTTTTTAACAACCAGATTGTCAAAAACCAAGAATAGGAAT
This sequence comes from Madoqua kirkii, assembly GCA_006408675.1. Taxonomy (NCBI): domain Eukaryota; kingdom Metazoa; phylum Chordata; class Mammalia; order Artiodactyla; family Bovidae; genus Madoqua; species Madoqua kirkii. Next base: position 31,037 of record SJYC01132469.1, read on the forward strand.
AAGTCAGATATAGAGAAGAAATGGAGAAACATACATTCATTTATGGTGGATGTAAAATGGAATTAAATAGTTCAGAAACAATTGTACCTATTTGGCCAGTCATTCTACATTTGGAAGCTATCAATGGTAATACAGTCTCGAATGTATTTGTCCATGTGTGTATGCATACACACACACATACGCACACACACACACACAAACACATATAAATAAATAAAAGTCTATGTATATGTGTGTCTGTTTGTATGTGTGTGTATCTTGTATACACATATAGACACTCCTTATAGTAGCATTGTTTGTCAAGGTAAAATCTGAAAACAACCTGGATGCTCTCTAATAGAGGAATGTTCAGATGCAAACAGTTTATTCTACTATGAAGTGGAATGAAGTTATGAGGAAAATACGTTGATCAGTATGTGCTAACTTGAAAGAATGCACTGAAATACTGTTATAAGAAGAAAAATTACATATGTAATATAAAAAGCAACCCCATTTTTATTTAAAAAATATATATACACACATACAATTACTTTATTGCGAGCTGCCACAATGGGCAAGTAAGATTTGGGTGTATTCAGTTCAGTTTAGTCACTTAGTCGTGTCCAACTCTTTGTGACTCCATGAGTAAAGCATACCAGGATTTCCTGTCCATCACCAATTTCTGAAGCTTGCTCAAATTCATGTCATCTAGTCGGTGATGCCATCCAACCATCTTATACTCTGTTGTCCCCTTTTCCTCCTGCCTTCAATCTTTCCCAGCATCAGGGTCTTTTCCAATGAGTCAGTTCTTCGCATCAGGAAGCCAAACTGTTGGAATTTCAGCTTCAGCATCAGTCCTTCCAATGAATATTCAGCCTGATCTCCTTTAGGATGGACTGGTTGGAACCTCTTGCATTTCAAAAGCATCTATTCTTTGGTGCTCAGCTTTCTTTATAGTCCAACTCTCACATCCATACACGACTATAGGAAAAACCATAGCTTTGACTAGATGGACCTTTGTTGACAGAGTAATGACTCTGCATTTTAATAGGCTGACTAGATTGGTCATAGCATTTCTTCTAAGGAGCAAGAGTCTTTTAATTTATTGGCTGCAGTTACCATCTACAGTGATTTTGGAGCCCCTAAAAATAATGTCTGTCAATGTTTCCACTGTTTTCTCATCTATTTGCAATGATGTGATGGCACTGGATGCCATGTTCTTAGTTTTCTGAATGTTGAGCTTTAAGCCAACTTTTTCACTCTCTTCTTTCACTTTCATTAAGAGGCTCTTTAGTTCTTCTTCAATTTCTGCCACAAGGGTGGTATCATCTGCATATCTGATGTTATTGATATTTCTCCTGGCAATCTTGATTCCAGCTTGTGTTCCATCCAGCCTGACATTTCACATGATGTACCCTGCCTATAAATTAAATAAGCAGGGTGACAATACATAGCCTTTACTTACTCCTTTTCCAATTTGGAACCAGTCTGTTGTTCCATGTCCAGTTCTAACTGTTGCTTTCTGACCTGCATACAGATTTTCAGGAGGCAGGTCAGGTGGTCTGGTATTTCCATCTCTTTAGAATTTTCCACAGTTTGTTGTGATCCACACAGTCAAAGGCTTTGGCATAGTCAATAAAGCAGAAGTAGATGTTTTCCTGGAACTTTCTTGCTTTTTCGATAATCCAGTGGATGTTGGCAATTTGATCTCTTGTTTCTCTGCCTTCTCTAAATCCAAACTGAACATCTGGAATTTCATGGCTCATGTACTGTTGAAGCCTAGCTTGGAGAATTTTGAGCATTACTTTGTGAGATGAGTGCAATCGTGCATTAGTTTGAGCATTCTTTGGCATTGCCTTTCTTTGGGATTGGAACGATAACTGACCTTTTCCAGTCCTGGGTCCATTTTTGAGTTTTCCAAATTTGCTGGCATATTGAATGCCTCACTTTCACAGCATCATCTTTTAGGATTTGAAATAGCTTGACTGGAGTTCCATCACCTCCACTAGTTTTGTTCATAGTGATGCTTCCTAAGGCTCACTTGACTTCTTATTCTAGGATGTCTGGCTCTAGGTGAGTGATCATAAACATCTTTTTGTACAGTTCTTCTGTGTATTCTTGCCACCTCTACTTAATATCTTCTGCTTCTGTTAGTTCCATACCATTTCTGTCCTTTATGTACCCGTCTTTGCTTGAAATATTCCCTTGGTATCTCTAATTTTCTTGGATGTATTGGATTTCTAATTTTCTTGGGTGTATTATTTAACCCCAAAGTGACTGAAAATTGACTTTCTTTGCTATGCAAGAAACTAACAACTGATACTGACTTAGTATCTCGTTGTCAATAGCAGCCTGATCCAGGTTAGAGTTTTGCTTTGGAATCAGACTGGAGTTCCCATTTTGTTTGGATAGCTGACTAGCTAAGTGAACTTGCATCATTTGGTCTTTCTTAGACTCAGTTTTTTTAAATCTGTAAATGGACAATAGCACTTGCCTCCCATATTTGTAAAAAGTGACTTTTGTAAAGTCTGTAATGTAGTAGCACAGCTCTGTCAGAGGCAGCAACAGGGTCGACAATGAAATCACACACTTACTGAGCATTTACTACGTGACCGGGCTCAGTGCATGGCACCTGTTTGTTTCGTTTTTCCTTTTCTCTTGCCTTTTTTTAGTAGCATTTTCCTCACCTACTTGTCTATAAAGGTACCTCTGATTTTTATATTATTTCTTCACACCAGCCTGGTCAAATAATAATGGAATCAGAGCCTTGGGGTGATCATAAAGCTGTGTGTACACTGAGTTGCCCTACCTTCAGTGAAGGATATTAGAACTGCAGCCAGTAGATGACCTAATGTGTGAGGAAAACCTCTAGCAGTGCAGCTAGGGAAACATTAGCTTGTTTACAATTTGACAACTAACACAGTGGTTATATTTTTACAAATGAAAAAAAAAATCATCTCATACCTTCCTTCTGTAAAAGCTACCATTTCATATCAAACTGAATGCAACAAAGCCCTAAAAAAATTTTAAAAGGCAGTCAGCCAAGTCTTTATTGCAAGAACATCAGAGAAATGAACCAGCTGAGCTATTTACTGTCTGCTTAAATTTCTCAACTATCGATCCTTGCAGCAGAGAAGCTATTTATAGATCCTATGTCTCCTTTAAATCCTTACCTCATAGGAATCTAGCTAGATTGGGAAAAGCCCCGTTTTGTTCAGGATTGCATAGTCTGCCTGCAGAACACAGTTTTGAACTAATCAGGAGTCTGATTACACTCCCTGCAACTAATCAAGCATTAATGGTTTCCATGTCAGCATTTAATGAGCATTTCCTTTGGACTGATAGTCTCCACTGCTTCATTCATTTACTTACAATTTTTGATCATCAGTTTAGGCCAAGATGTAGGTATTTGTTTCCAAGGCCATTGGGATGACAGTTAGAGAGAACAATGGAACAATTAATATGACTTAAAATTTGAGCTTGGGAAGCTGGCAGCCTAAAATATGAAAATAAATCTGCCCCTGCAAACGATGTGTCTCAGGGAGCTGAAATTGTTGTAGAAACCAATTGAAATCCTGGAGAGCAGGGATGATACCATAGGCACTGTCTCTGTGCTTTTGGTACCCAGACCAGTGCTGGGCTCCTAGTGCCAGGGGAGAAGAAGAAAAGAGGAAAATGCCCAACCAAAATGTAGCAGAATAGGACATTAATTAAAACATCCCTTTCATGCTGGAAACCAAGCTGTAGAATCATTTAAGTGCAAGAGCTTCCTTTAAACTTTTTCTAAAACCAACATGTTTGATGCTTTATTTCATCTGAGATAGAATGTCACTGTTTGGGGATGGAATTAGTGCAAGTGTCCTTTCTGTTTTATTCAGAAGCCTTCTCAATCCCTCATCAAGTGACAACTTGAATAGCTATTGAAAGGAAAGTTGCATGTGCACAGAACTAGAATATTTCTTACAAGGAGCTAAGAAGGTCAGCAGGGATTTCAAGGTTAGATGTGCCTTCTCCCATTTTCTTAGGACCCCGAGGTAGAAAGTAATTTATAAACTATAACACTTCTCAATAAATTGCTTGGCTTTGGGAGTATACCACCTAAGCATTCTAAGGGAAAGTATTTTAACTATTAAGGCCAGCTTTTAGTTACTCTTTCAGATTTTCAAATACAGTAAGATAAAATCTCAAGGCTTTTAATTTCAGGATAAATTGTTTAACTAGTTTATTTTTCAGTACACGAGGCTAACTATATCAGATGTCTAGGGAACCTAGAAATTTTGAGTGTCCTGGTCTTCTGCCTGGAAATACAGGCAGAGGAAGAACAAGTGGGCAGAGAAATTAGGACATGAAATAGCATCACATAGCAGTTCAGATCCCAGACTCAAGAGCAAGATGATACTTACATATATCTGCTCTTAAAAAATTCCCCAGTCTCTCTAGGGCTTGATTTGCTCATTTATAAAATGTAGGTAATAGTAGTATCTTCTTGAGTTGTATTTTAGGATTAAGTTATTTAATTAACCAATGTAAAGCTGTTAAAAATATACCTCATACACATTAAATACATTGTAGCAGTTATTGGAAGACATAAAAATGTTGGAAATAAGACACATATCCAAATGGCTATCACTTGTTAAATGTGATGAATTTGTGTTGCCTCTAAATTCACATAAAAAAAGACAGGACTCTTGTAGTTCTTCCATTCAGGAAGACCCTAGTTGGGTAACTGCTAGTGCAGATTTAGGGACATCAGAAGAAGGTACAGCATGTAAAAATCATACTCATCTCCAGGGCTTGGGTGTTTCAGTTCAACAGGTAGTCATGGGAAACGCGTGCCCATTCCCAAGAGTCTCCGGGCAAGCAGCAGAGGTGGGCTCACCTGGGGAAGGAATGGAACAGTAGTTCTCAATCCTTGTTTTGGGCCGTTGCTTAAGAATTTTCCACAGTTTGTTGTGATCCACACAGTCAAAGGCTTTGGCATAGTCAATAAAGCAGAAGTAGATGTTTTCCTGGAACTTTCTTGCTTTTTCGATAATCCAGTGGATGTTGGCAATTTGATCTCTTGTTTCTCTGCCTTCTCTAAATCCAAACTGAACATCTGGAATTTCATGGCTCATGTACTGTTGAAGCCTAGCTTGGAGAATTTTGAGCATTACTTTGTGAGATGAGTGCAATCGTGCATTAGTTTGAGCATTCTTTGGCATTGCCTTTCTTTGGGATTGGAACGATAACTGACCTTTTCCAGTCCTGGGTCCATTTTTGAGTTTTCCAAATTTGCTGGCATATTGAATGCCTCACTTTCACAGCATCATCTTTTAGGATTTGAAATAGCTTGACTGGAGTTCCATCACCTCCACTAGTTTTGTTCATAGTGATGCTTCCTAAGGCCCACTTGACTTCTCATTCTAGGATGTCTGGCTCTAGGTGAGTGATCATAAACATCTTTTTGTACAGTTCTTCTGTGTATTCTTGCCACCTCTACTTAATATCTTCTGCTTCTGTTAGTTCCATACCATTTCTGTCCTTTATGTACCCGTCTTTGCTTGAAATATTCCCTTGGTATCTCTAATTTTCTTGGATGTATTGGATTTCTAATTTTCTTGGGTGTATTATTTAACCCCAAAGTGACTGAAAATTGACTTTCTTTGCTATGCAAGAAACTAACAACTGATACTGACTTAGTATCTCGTTGTCAATAGCAGCCTGATCCAGGTTAGAGTTTTGCTTTGGAATCAGACTGGAGTTCCCATTTTGTTTGGATAGCTGACTAGCTAAGTGAACTTGCATCATTTGGTCTTTCTTAGACTCAGTTTTTTTAAATCTGTAAATGGACAATAGCACTTGCCTCCCATATTTGTAAAAAGTGACTTTTGTAAAGTCTGTAATGTAGTAGCACAGCTCTGTCAGAGGCAGCAACAGGGTCGACAATGAAATCACACACTTACTGAGCATTTACTACGTGACCGGGCTCAGTGCATGGCACCTGTTTGTTTCGTTTTTCCTTTTCTCTTGCCTTTTTTTAGTAGCATTTTCCTCACCTACTTGTCTATAAAGGTACCTCTGATTTTTATATTATTTCTTCACACCAGCCTGGTCAAATAATAATGGAATCAGAGCCTTGGGGTGATCATAAAGCTGTGTGTACACTGAGTTGCCCTACCTTCAGTGAAGGATATTAGAACTGCAGCCAGTAGATGACCTAATGTGTGAGGAAAACCTCTAGCAGTGCAGCTAGGGAAACATTAGCTTGTTTACAATTTGACAACTAACACAGTGGTTATATTTTTACAAATGAAAAAAAAAATCATCTCATACCTTCCTTCTGTAAAAGCTACCATTTCATATCAAACTGAATGCAACAAAGCCCTAAAAAAATTTTAAAAGGCAGTCAGCCAAGTCTTTATTGCAAGAACATCAGAGAAATGAACCAGCTGAGCTATTTACTGTCTGCTTAAATTTCTCAACTATCGATCCTTGCAGCAGAGAAGCTATTTATAGATCCTATGTCTCCTTTAAATCCTTACCTCATAGGAATCTAGCTAGATTGGGAAAAGCCCCGTTTTGTTCAGGATTGCATAGTCTGCCTGCAGAACACAGTTTTGAACTAATCAGGAGTCTGATTACACTCCCTGCAACTAATCAAGCATTAATGGTTTCCATGTCAGCATTTAATGAGCATTTCCTTTGGACTGATAGTCTCCACTGCTTCATTCATTTACTTACAATTTTTGATCATCAGTTTAGGCCAAGATGTAGGTATTTGTTTCCAAGGCCATTGGGATGACAGTTAGAGAGAACAATGGAACAATTAATATGACTTAAAATTTGAGCTTGGGAAGCTGGCAGCCTAAAATATGAAAATAAATCTGCCCCTGCAAACGATGTGTCTCAGGGAGCTGAAATTGTTGTAGAAACCAATTGAAATCCTGGAGAGCAGGGATGATACCATAGGCACTGTCTCTGTGCTTTTGGTACCCAGACCAGTGCTGGGCTCCTAGTGCCAGGGGAGAAGAAGAAAAGAGGAAAACGCCCAACCAAATGTAGCAGAGTAGGACATTAATTAAAACATCCCTTTCATGCTGGAAACCAAGCTGTAGAATCATTTAAGTGCAAGAGCTTCCTTTAAACTTTTTCTAAAACCAACATGTTTGATGCTTTATTTCATCTGAGATAGAATGTCACTGTTTGGGGATGGAATTAGTGCAAGTGTCCTTTCTGTTTTATTCAGAAGCCTTCTCAATCCCTCATCAAGTGACAACTTGAATAGCTATTGAAAGGAAAGTTGCATGTGCACAGAACTAGAATATTTCTTACAAGGAGCTAAGAAGGTCAGCAGGGATTTCAAGGTTAGATGTGCCTTCTCCCATTTTCTTAGGACCCCGAGGTAGAAAGTAATTTATAAACTATAACACTTCTCAATAAATTGCTTGGCTTTGGGAGTATACCACCTAAGCATTCTAAGGGAAAGTATTTTAACTATTAAGGCCAGCTTTTAGTTACTCTTTCAGATTTTCAAATACAGTAAGATAAAATCTCAAGGCTTTTAATTTCAGGATAAATTGTTTAACTAGTTTATTTTTCAGTACACGAGGCTAACTATATCAGATGTCTAGGGAACCTAGAAATTTTGAGTGTCCTGGTCTTCTGCCTGGAAATACAGGCAGAGGAAGAACAAGTGGGCAGAGAAATTAGGACATGAAATAGCATCACATAGCAGTTCAGATCCCAGACTCAAGAGCAAGATGATACTTACATATATCTGCTCTTAAAAAATTCCCCAGTCTCTCTAGGGCTTGATTTGCTCATTTATAAAATGTAGGTAATAGTAGTATCTTCTTGAGTTGTATTTTAGGATTAAGTTATTTAATTAACCAATGTAAAGCTGTTAAAAATATACCTCATACACATTAAATACATTGTAGCAGTTATTGGAAGACATAAAAATGTTGGAAATAAGACACATATCCAAATGGCTATCACTTGTTAAATGTGATGAATTTGTGTTGCCTCTAAATTCACATAAAAAAAGACAGGACTCTTGTAGTTCTTCCATTCAGGAGACCCTAGTTGGGTAACTGCTAGTGCAGATTTAGGGACATCAGAAGAAGGTACAGCATGTAAAAATCATACTCATCTCCAGGGCTTGGGTGTTTCAGTTCAACAGGTAGTCATGGGAAACGCGTGCCCATTCCCAAGAGTCTCCGGGCAAGCAGCAGAGGTGGGCTCACCTGGGGAAGGAATGGAACAGTAGTTCTCAATCCTTGTTTTGGGCCGTTGCTTCCCATCTCCCCTTTCAACTGTGTTTCCAAAATTACATAGTGTAAATGTCTTTGTGTTCAGTCGATCATGGCTTTGGTCAACGTCTGCCAGAGTGAATGTGGGACTGAGAGAACCCTGTGACCTGGTAGAGAGCAGAGCTGACGTTTCCAGTTCAGAGGTGCCGGTAGCAGCCCCAAAGGCAGGTCAGCTAGTTGCCTGCACCTGGTCTTCTGAGGAAAGCTTAAAGGGGGCCAGTTTCAAACAGTGACAGAGCTGAAGAACAGCATGGTGCTTTCATAAAGCGTGTGAGATCTAGCTATCTGGTAGTTGTGATGGTTCATTGTGGTTGACTTTGGAAATTTTGAATCCCCCTTCAAAACACTTCCCCCTCATCCACACCCTCAACTGTAGTTGCTCAGAGGGCCAGGAACTGAGTTAGCAACCAGACTCCTTGCCAAGGCTGCAGATGTGGTTTGTAGGTCACCAGGGAATCTTTGGGCTTCCCTGGTGGCTCAGCTGGTAAAGAATCTGCCTGCAATGCAGGAGACCTGGTTCAATCCCTGGGTTAGGAAGATCCTCTAGAGAAGGGAATGGCTACCCACTCTAGTATTTTGGCCTGGAGAATTCCATGGGCTATATAGGGAATCTTTAGTATGCAAACACTGTCTTTGTGCATGTAAATTGGCATATTTGTTATGCTTTCTGTCAAAACAAATATGAGCCCTTTCCCAATTTCTATTCTTGCCTCTAAATCATTTGCAAAAGGGGTTGAGAAAAGGAAAATAATTATAAATTATTTTTTTACTATAAAGATATAGAGACTTGGAGATATAAAGGGGATGGGAAGGTGAGCATTTTCCTAAAATTTTCACATGAAACTTTTGTCTTAAGTAATTATTGGTTACTAGATTACTTTTTTGTAGGTGTACCTGTGCCCAATTGCTGAATAGCTATTAATTCTGAAATGTGAGAGTTGGACTGTGAAAAAGGCTGAGCACCAAATAATTGATGCTTTTGAACTGTGGTGTTGAAGAAGACTCTTGAGAGTCCCTTGGACTGCAAGGAGATCCAACCAGTCCATTCTGAAGGAGATCAACCCTGGGATTTCTTTGGAAGGAATGATGCTGAGGCTGAAACTCCAGTACTTTGGCCACCTCATGCAAAGAGTTGACTCATTGGAAAAGACTTTGATGCTGGGAGGGACTGGAAACAGGAGGAGAAGGGGATGACCGAGGATGAGATGGCTGGATGGCATCACTGACTCGATGGACGCAAGTCTGAGTGCACTCCAGGAGTTGGTGATGGACAGGGAGGCCTGGTGTGCTGCTATTTATGGAGTCGCAAAGAGTCGGACACAACTGAGAGACCGAACTGAACTGATGCCATTAATGGAAATTAATATATTCACGTAGGAGCTATTTTCTTGAATGGTATTTATGGCAAGCATTCATTGGAAAAACCAGAGGCTTTGCACTTGCCATGATTTTGAAAAAAAAGTTTTGCTGAACATAATTACAGTTATTTTTTTTCTTAAGTGGAAAGCTTAGTATTAAAATTTTTGTGCATGTTTCTGTATTTGTTTATGTCTAAGCAATTCTATGAAGTGATTGATCTGTTTCAATTAATATAAAACTGTTACTATATTGATAACTTGAAATATATACTATATATATAGTAATATACTATATATATTAGTATTATATATGTACTATTAGTAGTACAGGCCTGGCGTGCTGTGATTCATGGGGTCACAAAGAGTCGGACACGAATGAGCAACTGAATTGAACTGAATACTGAGTAATATATCCTCCACTGCTCAAGGTGCCGCCTGAAGGTAGATGGTCCTATTGGAATGTGTGCAGAGGGTGTTCAGCATCTAAGGTGCCTCTCTCCATTCCGAGGCTCCCTGCATCTGGGCTCTGAAGCTCAATCTGACATGCGTGGATAAAGCTCACTTTCTACACACACTGTCCAAAGTCTCAACCTCATTCTCAATCTACCTTCAACAGCCAGGACACACAAGTGCACCCACGTCCACAAATGCATGTGCCAGTGAGTAACAGAAGCAACATCTGCCCAGCTTCCTCCACTCCAACACTCTAATCTCAGATCCTCGTCCTGAATGGTGGTAAAAAAAAAAAAAAAAAAAAAAAACCACTTTTACCCTTTCAGGGGTAAGTACTCCATGATTTTGCTGAAGCAAAGAATATTCTTTAGTTACTTATTCATTATTGAGAGCCTAGTATGTAGCCAGCATGTTGTGGACACTAGAAAGAAAAAGACAACTCCCATCTTGGTGAAGCTTACATTCTTCTTAATGCACATCAAATTGCTTAGGATAAGAACATCCTCCTACTGCTTAACCCTGATGAGTATTTTGTGAGTGATGAATGAATACCCACTGACTTAGCTTGATGTGAGAAGATCACATATTATGAATGCACAAAAGCCTCAGGAGAACACAGGGCTTATCCAAGACTTAAGAGTATTTTGTTGCTCCACCCAGTAAAAATCTCTATTGAAATGTCAGATGGTTGAAGAAATGCTCATTTTCACTTCTGTTCTTACACTTGAATGATAAGCCAATGCACTGTGGCTCCATAGGTTTACTCTGAATTTACAATTAGTCTAATGATCTGCCCAGAGGGACTCCATGAGCCTCAGCAGGACTTAACAAAATTGAGCTCTAGCCAATAAATCACAGCCTGTTAGCTGACATTAATTTATAATTTCAGGCACAGGGAAAAATTATTCACAACAGATACTTTTAAATTGAAAGAGGAGTCCAGGTAACAAAATCTGAATGCCACAAACCCTTCTAGAATAAAAACTCAGAAAGCCACCTCTGCAGCAATACTGTTGGGAGAGTTGCCTTCAACCTTGCCTAATGAGCCAAGAGAAATGTTTCAAGTAGGCACCGGTTCCAGACCTTAAATTGGTGAGACCACATTTTTAAGTCCTACCCAAATGCTAGCCCTAAACTTCAGGTTAGTTCTCAAAGGAAGACTAGATATTTGTTTCACACGTATGAGAGGTGGGGAGTTCCAAAGGGTAACAGATGCACACTTGAGGATGAGAACCACCAGCTCTGTGGCCATGCCCTCCACGTGTAACAAACATTGCTAACCTCTGCTTTCTCCTCCTTCCACCATTCATGTCTCCAGTTAACCTCCTGCCACATAGAGACATATAAAATCGTCAACAGAAAATAAATAAATAAATAAGCATTTCCTCAAAGGTGTAAAGTAAAGAGAAGGGTGAACAGGTGTGTCTGTGTGGTTGTCTGCTTGCAGATCAACACACTGCCACGCTGGGCAAGGGTGGAAAGGAGAAAGAACATCATCATGTAGACAAGTCTGAGTCTAAAGTGATCCGAGTAAGAGGCTGCGCTGACCAACAGAAAGTGGAAGTGAAGTCCGAGCCTGACTCTCCGGGACCCCATGGACTGTAGTGCACCAGGCTCCTCCGTCCATGGGATTTTCCAGGCAAGAGTTCGGGACTGGGTTGCCATTTCCTTCTCCAGAGGATCTTCCTGGCCCAGGGGTTGAACCCAGGTCTCCTGCATTGTAGGCAGACACTTTACCGTCTGAGTCACCAGGGAAATCCTTGACCAACAGAAGCTCTGTTCAAAACAGAAAACGGGCCCCTTGCTGAAACAGAAAATCTGGGAAAGAGGCAGCACTATGGCAGAAAAGAGCTTTGAGATTTTATCTCAAAATGCTTCTCAGGAAGCGTGGGCTAAGGAATCCTAGAGATACTCTGTTAAGAGTTAGGAGGTTTACAGAGAAATACCAGTAAAAACCTACTGAATCAAGAAAAAAAAAAAACAGATAGTTTCCTCCCCTCCCTGCCCCATCACAGGAAGCTTAGCTCAGCACTCTGTGAAAAAGAAAGTAGTAAAAACAGGGTGGATATATGTATAACTGATTCATTTTGCTGTACAGCAGAAACTAACACAACACATATACTATATTCCAATAGAGATGATTTTCAAAAAAATCCTTTTCTACATAATATTTGGGAAACCTCAGATTTGGATAATTTATTACAACCTAGCTAAATACCTAAACCTCACAGTGGGGGGAGGGGAGGGAGTAATAGCAAGGTGACAAAACTGCCTCCTAAAAGTGAAGTAAGAAATGACTTTATCCACCTTTGGCAACTTTGCCTAAATCATCCAGTATTATCTAAGTCACTTTGTTTTGTTTTTTTAAGGATTAAATAATTTGTTTTTAAGAAATTTTGAACTGCTTGCTAAATTGTTCTTAAATTTACTTACTAATAAGTTCTTTAAGTTTCTCTGCAAGCAATCGCCTCTTTAGTGATGTTCGTTTCTCCTCTGCTGTCATTTCTGGTCTCTCTGTCATTTCCTCCACCTCCCCAGCAGGTTTTCCTTTCTGCTCCGAAGGTTGATTCTGTCTAGTCTTCACGTCCTTCCTCATGGACACCCACTTCTCTCTCTTCTGTTGCAGACAGCGTTCCTGCTGGCCGAGCTCTTCTGTTGGAAGTGTTGACAAAGTCGCTATTGGTCCCTCCATGCTTGCATGTTCGAAGCCGGGAATCTTCAGGCCTTTTTATGGAAGGGAAGAAGTTTCAGGTAACGTTTCCAGCTTTCTTGTCAAAGGTTGGACTGATTGATTAGCAAAATGCACTGTAACTTCTGATGCTGCGTGTGCAGAATGTTCACCATCCCCTTGGGAGTTATTCATTCTTCTGTTTCTTTGGCCTGCATCGGAGGCGCTTCGTTCTGGCCTCTGATAACTGCTGTTTTCTCTTCCTTTCTTCCTCCTGGTCATGCTCCTCTTTTGATTTTCTAAGACCTTCTTTCAGGATTTTCATCTCTTCCTGTTCAAGGTCTCTGACCACATCAGAACCATCTGTTAAGCAGTCAGGCAATACACCTGTGACGTTCAAGTCTTTGCAAGGGGAGAAGTACATGCTTCTTGAAATTGATCTTCATTAATTCCAATTTCTTTAAGGTGAGTTTCTAACAGCTTTTCAACTAGTTCTTTATATTCCTGATACATCTCTGTATAAGTCAATTTGCTCTCTTCTTCATCATCAAAAACTTCACATTTCTGCACCACGAAGTCCAAGATGGGGATGGACCGGTCTGGGCCCCACAGGAACCCCAGATGCTCTCCACCACCCATTCCACCTCCTGCTCTTCTTCCACGGCCATTCCACCCCCACGGGGCGCTGCGGAAGCCTAGGCCAGATCCCCGGATCCTAGAGGGCCTCTCGGCCGCAGGGAACCGAGAAGACAGGGAAACGATGTGTCCCAGCAGTCTCCGCAGTCACCTGGCTGAAATCTCTAAGACACTTTGTATGACACCAAATTAATCAAAGAAAGTGCAGTGCCCGCAAGGAGCAGTCATCTGACCCAGCAGGCTTCCCCGGGGCAGATGATACTCTCAAACTGGCAGCATCACTGGCTGACCAGTTCCAACATCAAAGTTTTGAATGAAGGAACTTGTAAATAGAAACTGAGGAATATATAACATATATGTATTTATGTGGAAGAGACATGAGGGAAAATGTGAGGATAGCTGTCTATAAATAACACTCCACAAGGAAGAAACAGTGAAACAGGACCAAAAAAAGGCAACTAGGCAACTAATTAGAAATTTTAATCAAAGCTCACTGTCTATAAATAAACACTCCACAAGGAAGACACAGTAAAACAGGACAAAAAAAAAAAAGTGCAATTAGAAATTTTAACCAAGGAAGTCATTTTTCTAGAGAAGGGCAAAAAAAAAAAAATACTTTTCCACTCATAACTTTTCAAATTTTAAGAAAAGAAGAGAGTAATATAATTTGACGCTCATCTGAATGTTATGTGTAAGGCACTCTGCTAGGTGTCATCAAGACGTATAAAGAGGTTTTAAACATAAATATACCTTCGAGGGTTTTCACCTTCACAGGCAGGTGAAATCAGACAGGCAGATCCCACCAGAAGCACGCCAACCCTAAAAGCTCGGTGGTGAACCAGCCCATGAAACTCAGAGGAATCCCCCTGGGTGGGGGAAGGGTGGGGAGAGGTTAAGGCAACACCGCACTCCTTAATGTCTAAAGTTCACGGCTGAACATTTCAGGCTAGATGAGGGGATGAATGCAAGATAAATTGTGAATTTATGTTCTGAATCAATTAGAAAGGTAAGCTAGTAGTTACAACTCCCTAACTGTAATCCTAACCCTATGCTAACTCAATGGGAATTTTCTTTAGAATAATGTCACATTGATGGATTTCTTTTTTTTCCTTTTCAACTGTGTGGCCATATGTTGGTTCAGCGCCTTCCAAGACCACTGAGTACAACTCCATCATGGGTTGTGTGCATGAGTGCTAAGTTGCTTCAGTTGTGTCCAACTGACTGTGACGCTCTGGAGTGTAGCCTGCCAGGCTCCTCCATTTATGGGATTCTCCAGGCAAGAATACTGCATTGGGTTGCTATGCCCTCCTCTGGGGGATCTTCCCCATCCAGGGGCTGAACTCTGCTCTCCTGTGTCCCCTGCACTGGCAGGAAGATTCCTTACCACTAGCACCACCTGGGAAATCCTGTGCAATTTCTACACTGCACAAAACTGAAGAGTCAGTAAAAGCTGAAATCCAGGCAGCAGTCACAGGCCAGTGTGTTGTCCTACCCAAGGGCTGTGTTCCAGAAAAAGGCTGCTTCTCTGCCATTCTCCTCAGGACAAAAATCCCCACGAAGATGCAAAATCATGGGGCTCGTTGGGTGTCATTCACTCTGAAATGGTGCCTTTCCCTAATTCAGTCCTCCTAAATCATACAAAGGCATTACCTTGATAAACTCCACTGTCTAGACAAAATTCTGGACCCAAAGTGAGTACCATTTCATTTTACCATCATCTAACAACAGAAAAGAAACTATTTCCTTAGTAATGTTTGCTGTGTGTAAAACTCTGCAGAGAAAAAAAAAAGTTTAACTGAGAAAACTATACTATCTATGTATATTATACACAGTAACCAAGCAACAAGAGGGAATTGCCAAGTTTTGTATGCTTGGTTTCACTCCCTGGGAAATAAGTACTGAGGAAGTTAAACACAGTAAAGACCATGGACTTTGGAGCATTCCAACAATCCATTCCAGATTGCATTCCAGCTCTGACTTCCTACCTACACAACTTTGCACAAGTTAGTTAAATTCTAGGGGCTTCAGTTTATTCTGTTGTAACTAGAGTAATAACGGTATATGGCAAAATCTTCAGAGATCAAATATATCCATGTCAAGAGCTTGAATACAAAATGTGCAATAAATGTTAGATACTATCTGGACACACAATCAAATACTATTAAAACCTGGATAACCAACTTTTCCAAGTAGAAAGTAGCATTTTTAAGAACAGGAATGGAAGTACAGTGAACAAAAGACAAATTCTGCTTTCCAAAGATGCCTGCATAAAGACTTCTGACAAGAATGAAAAGCTTCAGAGTGTGCTTTTATTCATTTTATTGCAGATATTTAAGGTCATTAATGTGAGCTGCCATAGCTTTTCAGCATCAAATTTCCTTGAATCTTATCTCTATTCCAACTAAAAGACTCAAAAACAACAACAACAACAAAATCACAAAAGGTCACATTCCCTTCTTCTTAAAAGAAATACAGAAGAAACTAGAACACAAGCTGACTGTTCTCATGAAAATAGTGTATGCAAAATCATACATCCAGTTCCACTTTTGATGCCTATTCCAGATAAAATGCGTGTAAAAAGGCACAAATGTATTATGGACAAGGCATTAATTACAACAGTTTGCACAGCTTATTATGGGAAACTTCAAATACTGAATAGGGCAGAATAGGATAACGAAGCCCCATGTGCCCATTCCTCAACTGTTACCAGCAAGTGGCCAGTCTTTATTTCTCTCTAGTCTCACATACTTTCTCTCTCCAACAAATGTTTTAGCACAGCTCACAGGTTATCACTTTTGTCACATTATTTTAACAGGTTTATTGAAACATAATTGACATACCATCCAATGCCTGTGTTTAAAATGTACAGTTTGATAAGTTTTAACATAGGTATACACCCCTGGAATTATTACCGTAGTCAAGATAATGAACACTTCCATCACACCCAAACGTTCTCTTATGTCTGACGGTAATTTCTTCCTTTCAACCCTCCTGCTCTTCCAACCAGGCAGCCATTGACCTATCTCCTACCACTTTACATCAGTTATCAGAGCTGTGTATCAGTGGAGTCCTATGGCACGTACTTTTGTGGTCTGTATTACGTCACTCAGCATAATTATTTTATTCTTGTCCCTATCAATACGTTCATTTCTTTCTATTGCAGAGTAGTCTTCCATTGTTCAGATACACCATGAGGTGCTTATCTACTCACCTGGTGATGGACGCTTGGCTTGTTTCCTATCTGAAGATGTTACAAATTAGGCTGCTGTGAATATCCATATCCATCGACAACTCTCTGTAGACACCCATGCTTTCATTACTCTTGGAGAAATACCTAGGAATAAAGCATCTGGGTCATATGGTAGACGTGTGTTTAACTTTTTAAAATTCTAAAACTTTTTCCACAGTGGTTGCACCATTTTTTACTTCTACCAGCAATGTATAGGATTTCCAGTTGACCTACATACTTTAAAATATATGGTATTGTCAACCTTTTTGACATTTTTATAGTTTTTTGGTGGTAGTTCAATGTGGTTTTACATTTCATTTTTCTTCTTGTGCTTTACTGCCGTCATATATTTTAGATGGAGCAGCTATTCAAATCGTTTATCTATTTCTTTAATGAGATAGTTGTTTTAAGTTTTGAAAGTTCCTTATCTATTAAAGATACGATTCCTCCATCAGATATGTAATTTACTACCTATTTTTGGCAGTCTATGACATGTTTTTTGTTGTTGTTTTCTCTTAAAGGTATCTCTCAAATAGTAGAAGTTCTAAATTTTGATGAAATCTAATTTACCAACTTCTTCTCTTAAGGAGTGTGCTTTAGGTGTCCTATCTAGCAAGTCTTTCCCTATCCTTGAAGTTGCAAAAGTCTTTTCTCCTATAACTTCTTCTAGTCATTTTGCAGTTTTAGGTTTTAATCTGTAATGCACTTAGAGTTTGTGAGTTCAGTTTCTACTTATGAGTATCAAATCTGTTGAAAAAGCCTTTTCTCCACTGAATTGCTTTTGCACTGTTGCTAAAAATTGACCATCTATGTGTGGGTGTATATCCACTCCTTCTTCTGTTTCACTGTTCATTCCTTTCTTGGTACCTAAACCACACTGTTTTTCAATTAGGTAATTTAAATCCTCAATCTTTGTCCTTTTTATTCTGCAAAGTTATTGATTTTCACAAGAATTTAAGAGTTACCCTGTCTAGTTTTTAAAATGTCTGTTGATACATTGATTGGGACTGCACTAAATCTGTGATCAATTTAGAAAGAATCAGAACCTTAAAAACTGAGTTGCATTTTCCAATCCATGAATATGGTTTATCTCTCCATTTATTTTATGTCTTTAGTTTCATTCAGGAATTTTAATTTTCAGTGTACAAGTCTTAAACATATTTTGTCAAATTTATCCCTACCGGGAGCCAGCACAGGAGATCCTACCCATGACATGGTCATGTGGAAGAGACCTGAGGAGCAAGGCAGATCAGGCTCGAGGGACCCCCTGGACCTGCTCAAGCATCAACCCCCAAAATCAGAATCTATCTGTCTTACTATTTTATGCCTTTCATCAACTCTTCTGACATTAACAGGGGGCTATCCCTGACCACCTTTCTCTGCTAAAAATCAACTTAGGGCTCTAGTTGATAAGTCTCCTGGACATGAAAGGAGTATTTCAATTCAAACCCCCTCTGTTGGCATTGTAGCTTGCTTGGCAGTTTACCCAGACTCTTGCATCTACGTATGTGATTATTCACAGCCTCCCAACTGTGAGAGGCATGGGAAGCCTAAAACATTCTAAAAATATAGAGCCTTTCAAAGAGTTTAAAACTATTAGAATTGTGCTGGTGTAGGATTTCATTGCTAAGCCAATGCTTGCTGCTAAGTTCTCATCTCTCTTATCCACTGTGCACCTGGGAGTGCAATAATGTAGATGGAATTTAAGAAAAATAAGCAATAGCCTTAGAATTAACCACATCAGACCTTTGAGCTAATTGGTTCTTTCTTTATTGTAACTCACTACATCTTTGCTCCATGAGAATGTAACTCTGTTTAATACTTTGAGGCCACAGGACTGGAAAAGGTCAGTTTTCATTCCAATTCCAAACAAAGGCAATGCAAAAGAATGTTCAAACTACCATAAAATTGCACTCATCTCACATGCTAGTAAAGTAACGCTCAAAATTCTCCAAGCCAGGCTTCAGCAATACATGAACCATGAACTCCCTGATGTTCAAGCTGGTTTTAGAAAACACAGAGGAATCAGAGATCAAATTGCCAACATCTGCTGGATCATGGAAAAAGCGAGAGTTCCAGAAAATCATCTATTTCTGCTTTATTGACAACGCCAAAGCCTTTGACTGTGTGGATCACAATAAACTGGAAAATTGTGAAAGAGATGGGAATACCAACTACCTGACCTGCCTCTTGAGAAATCTGTATGCAGGTCAGGAAGCAACAGTTAGAACTGGGCATGGAACAACAGACTGCTTCCAAATCGGAAAAGGAGTACGTCAAGGCTGTATATTGTCACCCTGCTTATTTAACTTGTATGCAGAGTACATCATGAGAAACGCTGAACTGGAAGAAACACAAGCTGGAGTCAAGATTGCTGGGAGAAATATCAATCACCTCAGATATGCAGGTGACACCACCCTTATGGCAGAAAGTGAAGAGGAGCTAAAAACCCTCTTGATGAAAGTGAAAGAGGAGAGTGGAAAAGGCTGGCCTAAAGCTCAACATTCAGAAAACGAAGATCATGGCATCTGGTCCCATCACTTCATGGGAAATAGATGGGGAAACAGTGGAAACAGTGTCAGACTTTTTTTTGGGGGGGGAGCTCCAGAATCACTGCAGATGGTGATTGCAGCCATGAAATTAAAAGATGCTTACTCCTTGGAAGAAAAGTTATGACCAACCTGGATAGTATATTCAAAAGCAGAGACATTACTTTGCCAACTAAAGTCCATCTAGTCAAGGCTATGGTTTTTCCTGTGGTCAGGTATGGATGTGAGAGTTGGACTGTGAAGAAGGCTGAACGCCAAAGAATTGATGCTTTTGAACTGTGGTATTGGAGAAGACTCTTGAAATAGTCCCTTGGACTGCAAAGATATCCAACCAGTCCATTCTGAAGGAGATCAACCCTGGGATTTCTTTGGAAGGAATGATGCTAAAGCTGAAACTCTAGTATTTTGGCCACCTCATGTGAATAGTTGACTCATTGGAAAAGACTCTGATGCTGGGAGGGATTGGGGGCAGGAGAAAACGGGGACGACCAAGGATGAGATGGCTGGATGGCATCACGGACTCGATGGACGTGAATCTGAGTGAACTCCAGGAGATGGTGATGAACAGGGAGGCCTGGCGTGCTGCAGTTCATGGGGTCACAAAGGGTCAGACACAACTGAGTGACCGAACTGAACTGAGGCTGACATAGATTAGAAATATAAAGAAAAAACACTTCAAGGGAAAATAAATTTCTGGTTAAGTAGCCTTTATCAAAAGAGGGCCATAAAATGTTCACACACCTCCAAGGCCAGAAGATAATGTACACAACATTGTTTATGGGAAAGGTATGCAGAAAAAAATCCTGGTTTTATAAAGACAAAATGAATGTAATATTTGGGCTTACTCTACATGACTTTGCATCTTTCATTTCCCTCTATGTACAAGTCAAGGTATAAAAGTTCCTTTTGAAAATAAAGTTATGGGCCTCGCTCACCAAAGCTTGGTCTCCCCGTGTCATTCTTTCTCTCTCTCTCCCTTTCTCCCTCTCCCTCCCTCTTTTTTCAGACTGATCCCTTGGAGCACGGAGGCTCTCTGCATTCACTTACCTACCTGGGCTTCTAAGACCCGATCGAGAAGGCGCTCTGCGTCTTCCTGCCAGTTAGAAGGCACTCTGCGTCTTCACTCCAGTGAGAGGGCGCCCGCAACCTCTGTGAACAGAGCAAGTCCCTTGTCTGGGGCTTTATTTACTTTCTGTGTAAACCAAGGAATATTAGCCTCTATTCTTTCTTCTCTCCCCTCCCTGCTAGCTGATGCAGTCCATCCTGAGAGTACCCTTGGATCCTGCTGGGGCTGGACCCCAGCATATCCCCAAATATTCCATATTTTTGGTGTTATTATAAATAGTACTGTTCTTTTAAGATCAATTTCCCTTTTACATTACTGTGACAATTTTTATTGATATAACTGACATTAAACATTATATTAGTTTCAAGAGTACAGCACAGTGATTCCTATTCTTAGTTGTCAATATAAAGAACAATTATTTTTATATTGGTTATGTATCCCACAAATTTGACTAAAATCAGTTCTAGAAACTTTGATGATTCCAAAGCTTTCCACTTAATCATTGTCACCTGCAAATAGTTTTACTTCTTTCTTTCCAAACAGAATCCCTTTCATTTAATTCTTTTCTTATTATTACAATGGCTAGAGCCTCCAGTACAGTGGTGAATGACAGTGATGAGTGGCCATCTTTGCCTTGTTTCTAACAGGTATGGTTCAGTTCAGTCACTCAGTCCTGTCTGACTCTTTGCAACCCCATGGACTGCAGCACGCCAGGCCTGTTTATCACCAACTCCTGGAGCTAACCGTAACTCATGTCCATTGGGTTGATGATACCATCCAACCATCTCATCCTCTGTTGTCCCCTTCTCCTCTTGCTTTCAGTCTTTCCCAGCATCAGGATCTTTTCAAATGAGTCAGCTCTTCACATCAGGTGGCCAAAGTATTGGAGTTTCAGCCTCAGCATCTGTCCTTCCAATGAACACCCAGGACTGATCTCCTTTAGGATGGACTGGTTGGATCTCCTTGCAGCCCGAGGGACTCTCAAGATTCTCCTCCAACACCACAATTCAAAAGCATCGACTCTTAGGCACTCAGTTTTCTTTATAGTCCAACTCTCACATCCCTACATGACCACTGGAAAAACCATAACTTTGACTAGACGGACCTTTGAGAGGAGACATCAAGTCTTTCCCCACTAAATACATCAGTAGCTATAGGTTTTTCATACATTGAGTTTTTTAATCTCAAACACTGAAGCTTTTCTCTCTAGAAGTTTTATTTTGGTCTTTTTCAATCTTCCATGTGTCTACTTCACAGTCAGTATTTCCTTTCATTTCCTGAACATCTGGAGTACTATGTTAATAACTTTTAATGTCCCTGCCTACTGATT
The DNA here is from genome assembly GCA_006408675.1 of Madoqua kirkii. Taxonomy (NCBI): domain Eukaryota; kingdom Metazoa; phylum Chordata; class Mammalia; order Artiodactyla; family Bovidae; genus Madoqua; species Madoqua kirkii. The sequence continues at coordinate 52,599 of SJYC01132469.1, forward strand.
CTATCACGAATCATTGCTGAGCTAGTTTCACTAGACTGATTTTTCTCTTCATTGTGGGCTATATTTCTCTACTTCTGTATATGCCTAAAACTTGTTGATTGGATGCTGGACACAGTGTGTATTACCTTGTTTGACACCAGGTACTTCTCTAGTCCTAGGTATATATATTTTAAATTGACTGTATCGGGTCTTTGTTGTGGGATGGGGGGTTTCTCGTTGCATCAGCGTAACCTCCGGCTATAATACAGACTGCTTAGTTGCTGAGTGTGGTCCAGTAGCTGTGGTGCATCGGCTTAGTTGCCCCAAGGCATATGGGATCTTAGTTTCCCAACCAAGGGCTGAACCTGTGTACCTTGCGGTGGAGGGTGGATTCTTAATCACAGGACCACCAGGAAAGTCCCTCTATATATATTCTTGAAATTTGCTCTCAGACATAGTTAAGTTACCTGGGAAGAAGCTGATGCTTTTGTGCCTTACTTTTAAGCTTTGTGATAATCAGACCTGCATTTAGTCTGGAGTTCATTTTTTCCCAGCACCGTCCCTTCCTGGAATTCTACTGAAGGCCCTATGAAATATCACATTTTCTACTTTGGCTGCTGGGAGCAAGAAACAAGATTATTCTGGAGCCATCATGAGCTCTGGCCGTTCCCTCTGGCACTTCACAGCGGCTCTCTCCCCTGCCCCAGGGTGGTTCCTCACAGGCCCTTGCTCATCAGTGCCCATCTCAGCACTCAAAAGAGACACTCCGCTCATCTCAGGATTTCCCTTGGTGCAGCGCTCTCTTTATTCTGTCCTGCAACTTTTCATCACCTTGCTTTCCCCCAGACTCAGGAAGGTAGTTACTCTGGAAGACAGGTTTTCCTGGCTTACCCATTCCTACACTGAGGCCTGAAAACTTCCCTCAGCTCAAAAGCTGCTGCATTCTCAAGTTCATCCCATTTCCCATTCTCATATACACATATATATTTTTTAGATTCCATACATAAGAATATCATACAGTATTTGCCTTTCTCTGACTTATTTTACTTGGCATAACACTCTCCAAGTATTCCAGCTGGAATACTACTCAGCTCTAAAAAGAACAAAATTTTGCCACTTGGAGCAACATGGATAGATACGGAGGGCATAATGCCAAGTGAAATAAGTCAAAACACAAATACTATATAATGTGGCTTATACATGGAATCTAAAAAAATACAGCATACTAGTTCAGTTCAGTCACTCAGTCGTGCAAACTAGTGGATATAATAAAAAAGCAGACTCAACCTTTAAAAACTGTAAATCACTATACTGCACATCTGTAACATACAGTATCATACATCAATCACACTGCAATTAAAAATATAGAATAAGATTTTTAAAAAGGAAGAGGCAACTCTGTGTTTGAGTCGTTTAATAAATCTGACATGGAAGGAAGGAAAAGCGAACAAGCAGCAGTCGCTCACATTATCCAGGGTGGAGGCATACCGGGTCCTCTTCGAGGCTTGGCCAGGGACACGTGTTTCCTGTGCTCAGTGGCCCCATTTCTGACTTGGCCCATCACGCTCCCAGAGGGACCCTGTCTGGTGTCAATGTTCCATGAAACTGTTTATGGCACACAGAACACCATGGCCAGTTCCCTCAGGTCAGGTCTGCTTTTCTCTTTTTCATGACTAAGAGAACCAGAGCGTCACAGCCCTACTGGTAAAAAGTTCAGTTCGGTTCAGTCTCTCAGTCACGTCTGACTCTTTGCGACCCCATGGACTGGAGGATGCCAGGCTTCCCTGTCCATCACCAACTTTGGAATTACTCAAACTCATATCCATCAAGTCGGTGGTACCATCCCATCATCTCATCCTCTGTCGTTCCCTTCTCCTCCTGCCTTCAATCTTTCCCAGCATCAGGGTTTTTTTCCAATGAGTCTGTTCTTCACGTCAGGTGGCCAAAGTATTGGAGTTTCAGGTTCAGCATCAGTCCCTCCAATGCATATTCAGGATTGATTTCCTTTAGGATGGACTGATTGGATCTCCTTGAAGTCCAAGAGATTCTCATGAGTCTTCTACTGGTAGAAAAACTAAACTAAGTAATTAGAAAATGGATTCCCCATCGCTTACAGGACTGAAGAGGCTTTGAGATCCAATGAAGGAGAGCCACTCACCGAGGAAGCCACAACAATTTCTTGGAAAATGATGGTAATGGAGCCTCAGAATCAACTTCCATATAGAGAGGAGAGTTGTGCTGCTCCCTAGAAGGGCGGTGGAATGGGCATTTTGAAAATGAAGATGGAATGACTTGATAGGGGAGAACAGGACTGAAGAGAGCAGCGGGGGGCACCGTACTCCTAGTGCAGAGCCCCGCGGTGCAGAATGCAGCCTGTGTGGCTCAAAGGGAAGCCCAGTCTGAGCTCTGCGTTCAACCTCTCAAGCCACAGTATTCTTACAGGAGTGCTTGATCCTTGGGTAAAGAAACATACACTGCAGAGTCCATGACATACACAAGGACCCTGGGGTAGAGAGGCCTCAAACCCACAAGAGGGTCCAGGAAGACCTGGTCTGTTCTGCCCCGGGAGTCAACACCCTCGGAGGGGTAGGATGAGATAAGGCAACACTAACTCCTCCTAGAGCCTCTGAGGGGCTTCCCAGGTGGTGCTGGTGGTAAAGAACCCACCTGCCAATGCAGGAGACAGAAAAGATGCAGGTTCAATCCTGGGTCAGGAAGATCCCCTGGAGGAGGAAATGGCAGCCAACTCCAGTATCCATGCCTGGAGAATCTCACGGACAGAGGAGCCTGGCAGGCTACAGTCCACGGGGTCGCAAAGAGTCTGACACAATTGAGCGCAGTGCGTACACGCGCGTGCACACACACACACACCCCCCATGATTGGGGGCCTGCCCTACTCCCGCATGGCCTCATCTTAGCGGATTACATCTGCAATGACCATTGATGCTTCTCCCAAATAAGGTCATGTTCTGAGGTCACTGGGGGTTAAGACTCCAACATATTTTAGGGGGTGGGTGGGACATGATTCAATTCCTAACAGTGTGTGTTGCATATTGGGTCATGAGTAAAATGTGTATCTTACTGTGAGTCACATCAGGATAGTTTGAAAACTCGGCCTTAAGTCCTTCTAGCCTCCTTGCTTTTCACTCTGCAAAACAAGCACGCTCCCAGTGCAAAACCTGCCACTCTCCATGTAGCCACATGCCCAGTCCCATTGTTTATCCAGGACTCCACTGAAGTGTCAGCTCCCCAGAGAGCACTTTCCCATCCATGTGACTTAGATGGTACCTTCTGTCACTCTCCACCCTTTGACCCTGCTCTATTTTTCTTCAGAACACAAAGCACTAAGAGTCTTTTATGAGCACATTTATTTACTTTTTTCTCCTCCGCTAAAATGTAAGCATCACATGGGAAGAAACTATATCTGTGTCCCCAGCATTTTGAACAGCAGGCCCTCAAATATGTGACGTTAAATGAATGAATCTACCTCTGGTGAAAATAAATGAAGCCCAGACAAATGAGAACACGATGAGGCTATTTGTTTTCAGATCCTGCCATTGCAGAGAGTCAGGTGCCATCCCCGATGTTTGGCAGAGACTCGGAGGCAGGCAGAGGAACAGGAAAGCTTTCCAGGAGAAAACCAGGGAAAGATACAGGTGTGCTCTGATTGCAGACCCTGAGCGCAGAGCAGGGAGGAGAAGGGACTCCCATGACATTGTTTAGGGGTGTATATTTGGCTTTCTCTGGGAAGAATAAATTGTAACCTGGGACAGAAACTAAGGGCTCTATCAGTAATTAATCAGGTCTGGTCTAACTGTGTAGAAGTTACTGTTTTGCTTTCTGGACAAGAGGCTAGAGATAATGGTCTGACTTCCTACATGTGTGACTTAGAGAAGAAGCAGCTTGGCTTCCTGGCTGGTTGCTGCAGATTGCAGGTCAGAGCTCTGTTTTTATGTGTGGTCTGGCCATTCTCCATTTGTATATTCATTCTCTCACTATAAAGAGAAAGATGCTTTTGAATGTACAGCAAAAGAACTGGGTGGGCTACACCTGGGGGTAGCAGGAAAGAGACTCACTTTTATTTTATGTATAGAAAAAGCATTCTCTCTCTCTCTCTCTCTCTATATATATATATAGATAGATAGATAGATAGATAGATAGATATAGATATAGATATATATATATATATACATACAGTAAACTTGTACTTTGAATTTAGAAAATTTAACCAAAGATGACAATCAAGCAAACGCAACTTCAAGCCACCCTGCCTCCTCTGATGTTTCCAAGTCCATATGGCAAAACTATTTGCTTAGTTACTGACCCTCCTGTGTTTTGGGTTTTTATTTTCTCACTTTTCTAATGTTATATTGTTTCAGAAAAAAAAGTTAAAACCTCCCTTGGGAATTTCAGTTCATGAGTTCTGAGATCACGTCTGGTGATCTCTCATTTTTAACTGAACCCTTAAAAACTCAATTTTTCATTCAGTATTCAGCTTTCCTAAAAGGCAAGGAAAATCTCATGACTGCAAGAATGCCAAGAATTCGAATTTGAGTCGTTTGACTTGAAACTTTGTTTTCCTAGAGACATGGCGCCACCTAGTGGACCTTTGGTGTATTTTCAGGGATGACACGGTCCACGTTGCATTTTTACAACTCTCAGCTGACTGAAAAATCCCAGAAACCAAAACAATCCCTTCACCAAGCATTCTGGCTGTGGGAAGCTTCCGTGTATTAATTTACTCTGGCTCTTATCAAGGAAGATAACCTATGTGGGTCATTTACTAACACGCTATGTGAACTGATTCATTTTCAACATAACTGCCAAGAACTCACTGTAACCTGCCCCCCTCTTACAGGACTTGATGTGGTTATCTGCACCTACTGTGGCTATCTGCACCTTTGTCGGGTACCAGAGCCCAAGAACATTGCTATACCCCTATAAACCAGCTGAGTCCTGACACAGATGATGTTCAATGTTTTGAAGGAAGAGCAGACGCCTACCTCCCCCGACCCCACCACAGATAACACAGATCAGAAAGAAATTCACTTCCCAACACATTCATACACAACTGTCAAGGATACAGTGCTTTCCAATACAGTATATTAATGCATATATACGGAATTTAGAAAGATGGTAATGATGACCCTACATGTGAGACAGCAAAAGAGACACAGATGTAAAGAACAGACTCTTGGGCTCTGTGGGAGAAGGTGAGGGTGGGATGATTTGAGAGAATAGCACTGAAGCATGTATATTACCATATGTGAAACAGATCACCAGTACAGGTTCGATGCATGAGACAGAGTGCTCAAAGCCAGCACACTGGGACAACCCAGAGGGATGGGATGGGGAGGGGGGTGGGAGGGAGGTTCAGGATGGGGAACACAGGTACACTCATGGCTGATTCATGT